>JADLZL010005715.1:0-153677 GCA_015844335.1 Chrysopogon serrulatus | reverse complement strand
ATGGGAAATTTGGGATGGAGTTTATTACACCATTGAGCTTGGACCTTGGTTGATAAATACTCCCTCCGTCCTAGGATATAAGCGCGCACGTATTTCAAAATTCAAATTTTATTATCTTTGACTCAATAATTAGTCTAATAATATAAATTTTTATAGTACAATAGTAATAGCATTAGATTTATCTTCAAAAAATACTTTCTAATGATACTTTTATTGTTATCATAAATTATATACAATAATATAAATTAACGGTCAAAGTATGATTTTGAAGACCGCACCGAGTCAAATTGCGCCTTTATATCTTGGGACGGAGGGAGTACTGCTTTCTATCTTAATATCCTTTATATATTTATGCCTAGAATTTCGAGGGGGCTCCACTGGTCATGTACCCTAGGAGGGGGCTCGAGCCCCCCTACCCCACCGCCGGGCTTCGTGCCTTGAGAGTGGTTCCTCCTAGCAGAGTTCCTCTTCGCCTTTCTCGCATTTCTCGCTCCATTCACAATCTTCCGCTTACCCCTTTACGTTGCTAATGAGTGTGCCATGGGCCGCAATGTCATTAATACGAGAACATCGCTTTGGTAGTCGCGAATGTCATTAATACTGAGAACAACGAGGATATGCTTGGCAGATCGCTTTTTTAGAATTGCGACGCCAAGCTCGCTTGCTAAGAATGCCACCGATCCGATCTCCAACCTCCTAGCGAAGCGCCGTCCGTGTCGCTAACGCTATTTATGCGTCTCGGCTCTACTAGCGCAAAACGAGGGTGCAACCTATAGAGTGGTGGTTTGTCGTGACAACATCGCCGGAAGATTGCTTTGATTGCGATAGCCGGACCATCTTGCCAATGGCCTGCAATTGAAGCCTGGATGCAGCGGTCCTCTACGGCCGATGCTACATTTGCGTTGCGACAAAAAAGATCTTCTTGCCTTTTCGGTCACCATCGCCTTGATATGTGTCATCCTCATCAACAGCGGCTTGATACGTGTCATCCTC
This sequence comes from Chrysopogon serrulatus, assembly GCA_015844335.1. NCBI lineage: Eukaryota > Viridiplantae > Streptophyta > Magnoliopsida > Poales > Poaceae > Chrysopogon > Chrysopogon serrulatus. The sequence goes on along the minus strand of JADLZL010005715.1, from coordinate 152,684 downwards.
AACTTCGGTATCGACACCTTCTACTATTAGCACTGCTACGCACAGAGGCGGAACCAAACTTTGGTTAAAGGAGGCCGAACAATACGACGACACCTCGTAACTATTACAACCCATATACAGCGAAGTGTACATACATATATATTTAGTCCTCATAGGAAAAACATATTATTATTACTGAAATAGTGAAATACTATTTTTTACTATGTGATTGAATTTTTTTACACATATTACAAACTTTTCACCGTTCATTGGGGGGGGGGCACAACCCCTACTGGACCCTGGTTCCGTCCTCTAGACGCACAATTGTTGAACACTATAGTGAGCTATGTTTAAGGCGACCGCTCCGTTGCCAAGAGTTTACTTTGATATTGGTCAAGTGGTGGGGAGTGAATCCCTCTACTCAATGGCCTAATGCAACCCGAATATGTCCCTAATGAAGTACCATAGCCGCTTGAAGGAACTGAAGCCGGAGTTGTTGGCGGTGGTGGTGAACATAAATGGGGCCTTCCTCTGCCAAATGGGTGTCTGGTTGGCTAGAGGTGTGGCCTCACATGTGATACTCATAGAAAGTTTTTCGCTAGCGAAACTAATATCAAGCCGATGATGAACAAATGGCGACGCGGTGGTTCCATTTCAGTTCCCTTGATTTAAGGCCAACGGAGAACGCACCAAAGATCGAGCACTACGAGTTAGTGTGTGACTATATATTGTTTAGTTATTAAGTAGTAAACATGGATATGGATTCGGTAACTTACACCTTTTACTACTGTCTTCTTGTTTAGATCGTCAAAGCACCACCACCATAAAAGTTGACACGATAGTACTAGTTGCGATCATAGTTGGACTAGTGATCTACTTCGGTGTGCTCCTCGTCTGCTGTTATTATCATTCGTAAGAGTCAACTCACCAAATGGAAGATGATATATTCATTCATCCGGCTAGTATTTTTCTGTTGGCCACGACATTGAAACATCGGTAGACTACGATCAATATATATTTATTATTCAGATAAGAAATGGTAGAAAAAATATGCTTCAACAAGGCTTCACCATCTAGCAGCTCCTCAAAACCCTTTTATGTTAATTTCCCTTCTAACATAGCTGATAACTTAGAAATGAACCTGGTGGTAGGGATACAATAATTAGTGACATGCATAAAAAATATATTATGACAAATATCACGTTATTATCAGTGAAAGCTAATGTCATCATTGTTATTGTTCTTTTTTTCGCCATGTCCCTAATCAAGTTAAAATCGCCACCAATTAGGGTTGACCCATCCCGTTCTCCCATCAGTCCATCACACTATGAAGTTCATCAATGAATCTGTTTCCGTTGTTCATAAGCGAGCTATAAACAGATATCAATCTCCAACTGAACCAAGTAAATTGCACAAGTGAATCAAGTAAAATGCACAGCCGGTTCTTAAATTATTATTGACAAATTTCATTTGGGTCCTAAACTATAAAATCGCATGTTTAGCTCCCTAATGTATTGTATTTAAGTGGTCTCATCTCGGTTCAAAATATACATGATGAGCGTTAGAAGTTGACGTGGCTGTCCACATATACATCATTAAGCACATAAACGCCTCCGCCTCGGCCACCACATACCACCAAGGCGTTCAAGAGCGCGTGATACCAAATCACATCCTAACTCTACTTCCGGTTCTCTTTCCCCGTGTTGTTTTGCATTCGAAATGGACACGAAGTCCGGATCTGACACAAACTCCTTCCTATAAAACTCAATCCAACACGAAACTCTTTCCACAACCGATTTCATACTTAAAGTAGCATATATTATTATGATGTCTCTGTGCAACGTATAGGCATTTATCTATACTTAATTATTTAAAAATCCATTTCGTTGGCTATCTAGTGCTGGAATCCGGTCGGGACACTTATTTTATTGTAGCAAGGAAAATTTGATCGATCTGCAAACAATCTGAGGCAAGAGGATTGCATGGAAGAGACGACGCGAGACTGGGCTACGCTGCCCCCGCGACGTCTTTGTGGGAGATCTTCACCCGACCGCCACGCCGACATCCTCCCCGGGCGCGGGGCTCGTGTGCGCCCGTGGCGGCGCGTCGCGGCCCAACGAGCCCTCACCGTGGGCGGAGCATCCACCTCACCATGGACGACGAGGGAGGGCTTCCAAAACCTAGACCAGCTGTCTAGACGGGTGGCCATGGCGCCAAGGCCGCGGGACCGCAGCTGCCGGGCGGCCGCGAGTCCTTCCGCCCCCCTCGACCAGCGCCTCCTCGCCTACCTCGCCGACACAGAGCGCCGTCGCCGAGGAGCCTCCCACGTGGCGCCCGGCGGGGTGGTGCCTGCCGGTGGCCGATACCGACATCGTGATCACCAAGCTCCCGAGGCTCGAGCGCCTTGTGCTGAGGGGCGGCATCTTCCGGACGCCCACGCTGCGAGCGCTCCTCGAGCACTGTCCCCGCCTCGAGGAGCTCGACGTCCGGAACTGCTGGACCGACGAGGGCACTTCGTTCCAGCTATGGTGTAAGAGTAAAAGGATTATCAAGGTTCTCCATCCCTCTCCGGGGCCGATCTCCGACTATTGCGGGTGCTGGCACTGCACTATGGAGGAACTGGAACAACGCAGAGCTATATGTACTGGTCATGCTCATTTTAATGCATTAGAGAAGGAACATCACATAAGTTCTTGTGAGAGTCTAGATTAGAAATTTCTAGTGCTACCTTTCTACATTAATTTTATGTCTTTCTGCCAAAATATAAGTGGTTTCATAGTGTCATTTTAATTTGACAAGTAATTAAGGTCATTGCCCCCATGTTTCATTAATGAAGTTTGCTGGTTTACTGATCTTCTGTTTCTCTCAGCTTGGTACCTTAACAGAACACCAGTTATTCTTCATATACATGAGTTAAACAAGATTAAATTTAACCCCAAATATCCCAAAGCAGCACTATTACATGAATTCCATCAACTGAAGTTGTCGATTCAGACTCTAGGTTATTTTATCATACTCCCTCCGTCCCTAAAATCATGTAATCCTGCGGTTTAAATTTTGTCTCGTAAAGATGTAAATGTGGATAGAAAGTTAACATGTATGTGGGACCCACCAATTAAAAAATCAAAAGAGAAGGATCTAGACTTCCTTCGTCTCTTTTTGTACTACCGATATTCATAGGGGCATTTTCATAATTTTACACCCTTCATTGGTAAACATGTCCGTATCTAGGATTTTATTTTTTATGAGACGGAGGGAGTAGGAGCTAAATAATATTCTGTGTGTTTTTTTGCAGCTCCTGCTCCCCGCTTGGTTATTACTATATACTTTGCTTGACTTTTGATGCTACGTACTACTCATCTCTATCTCCTATATTCGTAAGACCCACTAAGAGCTTCTAACCAATCACGCCTCGTATTTTCCAAAGGTGTTATCATCTTACGTAGGGATTATCGCTTACCCGCACCAATTCTTAGCCGCACGAAGTCTTCGTTGCCGTTACTGGGCGGGCGTCGCGGCAAAATTGCTGCCCAGCAGCTGCTTCCTACCTGTCCATGGGCGATAGATCCTGCCTGAGCCTGCGCCGTTCTGCGCCTCCGCCGCCCCCCCTCTTGGCCGACGCGCCTTCCCTTCCTCCCGCCCCCAATCCTATTGGGCACCGTGTACGCCCGCGCGTCCGTGTCGATTCAGATGGGCGTCTCGATCCAAATCGACGTGATGCACACTTTGTATACGCCACCTTTCGCCGCCGTCTCTAATTGCCGAGGTAACCTCGGGTCGCTTCTCAAGTCCCCATTCTCTCCCCTTCTTCCATGAATGTCGATTCTTGTGCCCACAAACCGATGCAGCTTCCCTCTCTGCATTATCCGCCATCATCATTACCGCATGCCAAGGGTCTTCTTTGTGACATAGATACATTGCCTGAGCGCATTCTCTTGCAAAGCAAAGATTCTTCCTTCAAATAAGGTGAGTGTATGAACGATTTAATTTCTCTCGAGAACTGTATGTATTTGTTTGAGTTATATTCACTTGCTATCACATATTACATTGTCATAGCATAGATGTCTCACCGGCATTGGTTGTAAGGTTGTGCCGCCGTCCCCAAAGATTCATGCATGATTATCTCTGCTTCTATCCCCAGCTATATCTCTGGCTGCTGTACCCAAGCTTTTACAATTACAAAGTACAGAATAGTACAGAATTTGGATGGTTTGTATGCATAGTGGTTACCATCTATTTTTGTGATATTTTTAAGGCTGTAAGATTACAGTACAGAAGACCCAATTAGGCGATTTATATGCATAGTGGTTACCATCTATTTGTGTGATAAGGCTGTAAGATTTGAGTGATCATTATTTTAGTGGGCTCAATTGAAAAACATTTTTGAAACCATGGATTTTTCTTATTTACTTGTTATACCAAAAAATGAGAACATGATTGAAAAAAAAATATGGTTCCTGTTCTGTAATTGAGCACACAAATTATTTGTCGTTCATGTCAAGGAACCATTAATGTTTCCTCTTCTCTAACTGAGCATGTAAATTGTTTCATTGTTATCAGCCATCACATGCATGTCAAAAGTTACTGATACAAATCTCTCGAGATTGGAAGGATCACCTTTGAAGTATTTTATCTTCAAATCAGGTACCCAACATAATTGTACTTTTTGGCCATTGCTTCATTTTGTCTGTTCGTAATAGCCATCAAAAGTTCACAGTTCCAACATAATTACTTTCTTTTGTATTTGTCCTGGATTTTAGAAAGACCTTCCATGACATCCACATCCAGAGATTAGTGATGCTTCAGGTATAATTCTTCAGTGTCTGCTTTTGTTGTCAAACAGGCAATAGTGAGATTATAAGTATTTACAACCCATATTTATACCTTGGAAGATATCCAGCAAGGAAAAAAGTGAAAATTTTTACATTCCAGATGTAAGCCTCTCACATGTCTTTAATGCTTTGGATCATTTGGGTCTGGTCCATCAATTCGTTTAACAGCATAGAGATTTTGATAGTAGATGATATCATTGCCAAACAAAAAGGTGCTATTTTTTCTCAATGTATGGGTCCTTCTTTGGATAATACATTAGTGCAGTTTATCTATGTGGTTAGCCACAATGCATTGATGTTTATATTTGTCTACTAATAGGTGTTAATTGAGGGCAATCTGTTTCTCATCCGGCTTATATTATTTTCAAAATATGTATATTTTTGCAGCATTTCGAGCATCTATTGGAGGACCAGGAGTTGGCATATCAAATTCTCTACAAGCATAAGTTGCTCTGAATCATTGACTAATGGTAGTGTTGAATACTATAAGCTTCATGGTTGGAGTTGGACAACTCTTTAGTATTAGGAGGTTATTGGTAGTCTTAGTTTGCTGATATTCGAAATTCTGCACTTTGTTTGAGACTTTTAGTGGTTGTTTCCTGGCTTCTCTATAAATGTGGTAATTCCTACCTCACCCAACTCTTCATGTACTCATGAGCATCAGCTTGCAGTCCTGGAATGAATACGATTTTCTTTGTGAACAGTTGTCTATGTTAAAAAAGGGAGCACATGAACCGCGAGGACTCTACAGCTTCCTCAAATTCTAGGCTTTTATGTCTCCTTCGTTACTATTGCTTCATTTTCTTTTCAAAAGAGATTACTCAGCTCTTACCTGAGGGTTATAAACCAATGATACCAAGACTTCCTTATGTTTTAAGGAATGTTTTCTCTATGATTACTTAACTGCTCCCTATGGATTGTAAACCAATGATTGCGTACTTCCTTATCAAGCACTTTATTGAACATATTGCGTTTTTGGTCAAGTACTTCTTTTTTGAGATTTATGCTATGGAAATTATCAATTTCATGCTAAGTTCCATAAATCAAAAAAAAATCTTTTATATTCCTACATCATACCCGTGGCAACGCGCGGGGAATACCTCTAGTAGTACTAAAACTATGAGCCACGAACGATGTCTACAACTAAACATTTACTGTATATAGTAACATTCAAAAAAGGCAAGTTTAGTTAAAAAAACAAAGACTGACCTTGTCTAGAAGAATATCTAGCTGCAGCTTTTCATGCAGATTAATCCACATTGCCTTTTTGTTACCTTTTGAACTGAATTAAAATGAGTGTACCGCTAGAGTGCAATTGAAGTATTTTTACCTGCAATAGTAAGAAATCATGAGGTTAAGCTTGAACACTGTACCTGGAGTGCAATGAAAGTATTGTTTCAACAAATGAGCATTACTAAAGAGGACATGTTTGGTTCCATCAAGCATGGAAGTTTTGATTTGTTGGAGGCCAAGAATTCTTACTCTGTAATAAGAGCTAAACTGGCTATATCCTACGCAGTGAAGGATAGGAAAGGGGAGGCAACAGAAGCAAACGTGCCCACAATGACAGGTCAATACAAGGCTTAGACAATTAAGAGCCATAATACATAATTCATAAGATATGCAGACGGATTCAGTTCATCTTGTATATGTGATTAGGTGTTTTAAGGCAAAGCTTCGGATCCAAAGTTAGAGCAAATCCTTTAGAGTTGTTAGTTGGCCAATTAGTTTTTGAGTAATCCGTCCTTTATGTAATTCTCCCGATCTCCCCCAATTAGCACTTTAGCAGTCGGCTAATTGTGGTTTGATATGGCTGCGCCTCTGGCGCAAAACTGTACTATTCCTTATTAATCAATGCTGGTGCTTTGTCTAGACTATTTCGTTTTTCCTGTTTCCTTATGGCCGGATTGTGGCTGTTTAACATATGGTGTAACTCTGTAATAATTGGCCTGATTCTACCGATCGGTGGATGAAGCCGGATAGTATTTATCTATTATCTAAAAAAAATATGTGATGGTTGATTTTTTTCTTTAATGACTTCACCTACCTCGATGCAGAAGTATCACATGTATTTATGAACCTCGATGCAGAAGTATCACATGTATTTATGAGTAATCTCCTCTCTTTTGGATGGAAGCAATACTGCATTAGCATCTAGGTCTGAATATGTCAGGTCTAAGCCAGGCGTTTCCATTTTGCAATCCCGAACATGCCTAGCTAACCTCGCCGGGGAACTGATTCCGCGACCGGGCGGCAGCGACCATCACCTCCCAAATGCCAATCTCGCCGCCGCCGTCCAAGACGTCCACACCCCCGCCGCGGTAGCCACAGTTCCACCCTTCAGATGGATGCGCATACCTTTCCCTAGAGCCGCCTCACCCTTTCCTTCATTCGTTTGGGGACTACCGCTTGGGCCGCTTCTGGTTGCGGTCGCGACCATGTTTGGTTGTTCAGTCCTGCAAGCGGTGGAAGGACTTGTTGATCAGGAAAAGAAAAAACGAGGGAAAGAAGCTGAAGGGTGAAGGCGATTGATTTTCAGGTTGGCAACTGGCTTGATGCATGATTTTTGGTAGGATCGTTCTGCTACATCAGTGCAAAGTGCTGACACTTGCAAATTCAGGAATGTCCCAGTCTCAAATGTTGCTTAAGCATTTAGTTTCTTCATTCAAAAGAAATGGTCATCATCACTTGAGATATCTGCTGTAACTGATGAAATTGATATTATTTTTGCTCTGTGGTGAGCATTTCCTGACTGAAATGGCTGTGCGCATTCGCAGAGGCTGGAATATTTCCTTTATCAAATAAAATTCCTGACTGAGAGAGAGAGAGAGAGAGAGAGAGAGAGAGAGAGAGAGAGAGACAATCTTCTAACCACTTTCGATGAAATTGACCTGAAAGAAGCTCCATTATCTTTTGAAACAATCCAAAAGATGCTATCTGCAAAAATACCTTTCACTTGTCGTTGTCTTATTATCCAACTTATATTTCATTTGACCCAAAACAGAAGGCAATCAATCAAAGCGTGATATCTTGGCCTTGGCATCACCTGAAATGTGCGATGTGTCGATACGGCTGCTTCTATCTTGCAGCTCAGAAACATGTGGTCAGTTTTCCTCCACTTTGTTGGATTTTCCTTCCGTTATCTGCATGAACAGATAACTCCAAATGATCGGCTGGGAGGTGTTGTGACACTGCAGGTGATAAAGGTATATAAACGAAACGCTTTCGTCTCTGTCGCTCTGAGATCCCGAAATTTGTAAACTGGGAGCCTGGGGTCACCAAATGGACCGTGTTCTTCTGAGCTCCCACCTGCCATCTCACACTTTTGCAAACACAAGGTATTGATATTCTCCCAACTCTTTTGTCTGTGGAGGGCCTTGAAAGATTTCAGGATTATGTGTAGTCAGAGTTCATGCCTCCTCTCTGTAACCTGCCAGTTATTCCAATCTTTCAGGTTGCAGCAAGGCCCTGGTGGTCTCAACAGTACAGGATTTGCAGTCATCAGAAAGGGATGCTTAAAGTTAAGGTGTTATGCGATTGGTGATGAACTTGGTGGTCTAGGGCGTTTTAATAAGTCTTTTAACGAAAGCAGTAATGGATCTGTTTTCCAAGGACTCGATGCATCTGTTGGCGCTTTTAGAACTGTCGGTGCTGAAATCACTCAAGATACAGGAGGTTTCTTTGTCAGTGACGCAGAGGGTGATCCAGATAAACCTACCGATGGATTCTCCTCAATTGACCAGGCTGTAAGCGCTTTGCGTGAAGGGAAGGTAAGTGAATGACTACATCACCTATATTTCACACCTTAACACTTAATGTTCATCACTAAGTTTGTATCTTTGCTATATTTTGTATCTCATAGTTTTGGTTTGAACTTGGGCGTGGAGCCAGTATTCTTTATCATATCCGTAGTTTCAGCCTGTACTTTTCATCCCTGCAGTTTGTTCCATCCATGGGCATGGAACATGCATGATCAGACTAGATTGGATTCTCCTACTTGGAGATCATATTCCATGTGTACTGACATAGTAGTAGCTTCTAATCAAGCAGTCACTGAATTCAGCAGCTTAACTAGATGGATGACCTTGCTCAGTATTTTTTTGGTTATAAATACAACAATGTGGTATTTTGCTATGAGTCCAGTCGAACTTTCTATTGTTCTCTTATCCTTAAACATTGTACCAATTTGCATGCAACTTTCTATTCTTTAAAACGATAAGACTCAAGTGAAACAATGTGACACTAACATGCACATGGAGCAAGGTCCTTTGCTTCAAAACTCAGGACAGGACCTTGAACATAGAATGTGATACCTACATTAGCATTGTTTTGGATCTTTCAAAAAAAATAGCATTGTTTCCGTAGTACAGTTGAATCACTACAAAGTTAACTATTCATTCTTCTCCAGTTTGTTATTGCTGTAGATGATGAAAACGGCGATAACGAAGGTGATCTTGTGATGGCAGCCACTCTAGTGAACACAGAGTCAGTTGCATTCATGATCAGGAATGGTTCTGGGATTATCTCAGTAGGCATGAAAGAAGAGGATCTAACAAGACTGATGATTCCTATGATGTCCCCAATTACAGAAATCGAAGACATCACGGCTGCTGCTTCCACGGTGACAGTGGTAAAGATATATCATCTCATAGCCTTTGCAAAATCTTAGATGTACCAAACTTGAAAAGATATTTCCATTGTCTTCAGGATGCCAGGGTTGGCATATCTTCCGGTGTCTCAGCTGCAGATAGGGCAAAGACCATCCTCACTCTAGCCTCCCTTGATTCCAAGCCTAGTGATCTGAGGAGACCAGGCCATATATTCCCCCTCAAGTACCGAAATGGGGGTGTGCTGAAACGAGCTGGCCACACAGAAGCGTCAGTCGATCTTGTTGCATTGGCAGGTCTCCGTCCTGTATCCATTCTGTCCACTGTTATGGACCCCACGGATGGTTCAATGGCAGGCATAACAGTTCTGCAGCAGATGGCTATGGAGCATGACATACCGATCATCTCAATTGCTGATCTCATCCGGTTAGTATATCTTAAGGTGAAGCCTTTGTGAACCTAAAAGCTTCCGTTGTTTTTATCTTTTGATTATACTATACTACTTGCATAACTCTTCAAGATCAAACATTAATTAATATACCTGAAAACTGAAATGCTTTGGTTTAGTGTTGGGATATTTGCGCCTTGGCGATGAAGGTTTCAACAAAATGTTTGGTTTGATTCAGGTATAGAAGAAAACGGGAGAAGCTGGTGGAGCTGATTGCCGTGTCTCGCCTGCCAACGAAATGGGGCCTCTTCCGAGCTCACTGCTACCAATCCAAGCTCGATGGGACTGAGCACATTGCTGTTGTGAAGGTAATGCAATCACTCCACTTGTGCCATGTCTGACATTGATAAAACATTTGCTCACCGGCCAATGTTTCATGTCTGCGCTGCAGGGCGATATCGGCGACGGTGAAGACGTCCTTGTGAGAGTGCACTCAGAGTGCCTGACGGGGGACATCCTCGGCTCAGCCCGCTGCGACTGCGGCAACCAGCTGGAGCTGGCGATGCAGCTGATCGAGAAGGCCGGCCGCGGCGTGCTCGTGTACCTCCGCGGCCACGAGGGCCGCGGCATTGGCCTGGGCCAGAAGCTCCGCGCCTACAACCTCCAGGACCAGGGCCACGACACCGTCGAGGCCAACGTCGAGCTCGGCCTCGCCGTCGACGCCCGCGAGTACGGCATCGGCGCCCAGGTATCCAGCCAGAATCCACAGGAAAAATTCTTGCCTCATTCATTCTTTTCTTGAAGCTAAGTTTTGGGGAGATTGATGTGTCCTTTTCGATCCAAATGTTTCAGATACTCCGTGACATCGGCGTGCGCACGATGCGGCTGATGACCAACAACCCGGCCAAGTTCATCGGGCTCAAGGGCTACGGACTCGCCGTGGTGGGGAGGGTGCCGGTGATCTCTCCCATCACCGAGGAGAACCAGAAGTACCTCGAGACCAAGCGCACCAAAATGGGGCACGTCTACGGCTCCGACCTGCCTGGCAGCCTGCCGGAGTTCGCCAATCCACAAGACACACCCACAGAACAAGAAGACGATAACTCTGTCTTTTTTTGAAGGAAAGATACCCAATATAACCACAATCACAAATTCTCATTTCATTTCGGCTGCTCATGCCAAATATATAAAGTTTTTTTTTTTTTTTTGGAGGAAAACAGGAGGAGCCAGAGGCTCCAAATAAAAGTTCAGACTGTGAACGAGTATTTGCAGAGTATTATCAATTGCCAAATTATAACAGTGACAAGACATTCGACGTAGCAATAGCATTCATTAATTCGTTCATTTTTTTCATTGTTCGTAAACCCACGTCACCATTTACAAAATTTACGAGGGAAACATCTCATTCTACGGAGGTGAACTTGGTGACGGCCTTGGTGGCCTCGGAGGCGGCGTGCTTGGCGAGCTCGCCGGGGAGGACGAGATCTGGATCTCGCGCGACGTGATGGTGGGATTCTTTTTGTACCTGGCGAGACGCGCCGCCCTCCTGCGCGAGCTTCTCGAAGATGTCGTTGATGAAGGAGTTAATGATCGACATGGCCTTGGAGGAGATGCCGATGTCCGGGTGCACCTGCTTGAGCACCACGCTTTTCTTCGCCTTCTTCTTGCCCTTCTTGTCGCCGCCGCCGCCGCCATCCTTGGATGACGGTAGCCGCTTCTCGGCCTTGGGCTTCTTCTCCACCTTGGTTGCCTTTGTTGCTCCGCCGTGGGCTTCTTCTCCGCCTTCGGTGCCATCGCGCATGGATCCAAGAGGGCAGGAAGTTGAAGGCAACTCGCAAGGAGACTGGAAGAGCCGTTTCGGCGGCGGCTGCGTAGTGACGCAGACGAGGAATCGGGTTAGGGACGTGCTAGAATTTAAAGAGGAGCACGCCGGGCGCGATTGGTCAAATGAAGGACTCTGGCTTAAGTGAAGAGCGATGAGTGACTCCATCCTTCTTTCTCGATCTTCTTGAGAGTGTGCCGTGATTCTTTGAAAGTGTGCCGTGTGCTGTTCTTCTCAGTCTTCTTGAAAGTGTGCACATCTTCTCGGAGTATGCCCATCTTCTTTTATTAGTGTCGTCTTCTTGATATTCTTGAGAGCGTGCTAATATCGATCAATATGCTGTTCTTCTCGGTCTTCTTGAGAGTGTTTTCTTCATCTTTTCAAGTGTGCGCCAACCTTGTTGATATTCTTGAGAGCGCCTTAATAACAATTTATAGATATATATAATCGAAAACGAGAGTGGAAGAAATGAATGAACTGCTTTTTTATATACAATGCGAACGGACTGCCGGTGTTGGTCACGTCCGTTGAGAGTCAGATGCTTTATGTCTACAGTAATCATAGGATTATGTCTACAGTTTAAAACTAATTCTAGTCCTAACCTGTGGAGAGGATCCGTGCCTTTGATTCATGGGATGAAGACCCACTTTTCTTTCTTTTTTAGATAAAAGAAGATGCAAATATTGGCACCTTAGTCCACGACAGTGGATTGAGCACACCCGGGACTAACTATACAAATATTAGATTCTGAGTTGCTCAGGTAACAAACAAATAAATAAATAAATAAATAAATAAGGGGGTGGGGGAGATTCTGAATACCCAGCGAGGGAAGGACCAAGTACACATTTGGCAGGCATCACTTCTTATGATGTCCATATGAAAATTATGATTAGGTGGCAGCATGTTCAAAATATTCTTCGACATCGATCATTTCATGCCACGCAATACAATCAAATTTTTAGGATAAGCAACAGTCCCGAGTTTTGTCTAAGAGACCCAACACCACCATACGAATGACTGACACTGAATGGAAAATATACAGGGGAAAGGCAAAAGAATGCTGGCATGAGGTAATTGGTTGTGAATCGCAGCACTCGTTCAACTCCCCATATGTTCCTCCTTCAGAGCATTTCCTGAGATTTGCGGACACATTGCCTCACCTTTTTCTTGAACTCATCCCGCTTTTCTCTCCAATCCTTCTGCAAGACAAATTCGTGTATAACTTCAGAAACCATCTGATAAGACCTACAGTTTTCAGCTATGTAGCTTAGACTAATGATTAAAAAACTTGAAGTGCATGAAGTCAACTACCTTGACAACAATAGAAGCAATATGTGCTAATCAAGGAGAAAATGATCACATCAAAATAAATATTTACAGGTAAATATGCAAATAATTACTCTAGTAGTGCATTTCAAAGGACCCAATACTGTATTTAACTATTTATCCATCAGCAAAACTAACTAATGCAATTGTAAAGCCGATAAGTGACTAAGAACTTCTGTAAGTTTGTTTTTCTATGCAAAAAGAGAGAGTAATGCCATATGCACTTACAGCAGCTTCAATATTCGCTGGAGACTCGTCATTCGGACTAGAGAGCATCGAAATGATGCTCAGAACTATACTTTCAACCTGCATTTATGAAAGCACAATAAAGCAAAGGCAACATACACATTTGGCTAGTTTCAACTGATGTATAAACATAAGGTAATAGGCTAGGGTATACATCAACAAAAAATTAATAAGTCATATAGTATTTTGGCTGTGTGTGTGTGTGTGTGTGTGTGTGTGTGTGTGTGTGTGTGAGAGAGAGAGAGAGAGAGAGAGAGAGGGAGGTGAGTAAATATTTTTGTGCCCTGAACAAGAAGCCCCACCGTGTGTACTGGTGTCCACCGTTCACTTGCAAGCTCATAGCCATTGGGATCTTCACCAGGTGGATGAAGAATAGAAATGCAAACACGTCCATCAGGATAAACTGAGAATTCAAAATAATAAGAGTTGTCAGAACTTTGACATGAACAAATAGTAGACATGAATATCAATCAGATAGCGAAGCTTACCATTTGGATGCCACATCTCAGAAGTAAATCTTACTGATGGAGGGCTGTTGGGATAGTTCTGGGGAAGGTCATTATTGCATTGAAGTAGCCTCCATCACTGCAAAAGTAAAATGTCGACCCACTTAATTTCATGAAAACCAGGAAAAATGAAGTGAGATGGTAAGTTTGAATTTCCATCCACTCGCAGAAATGCAGCTTCTCAAAAATAGAATACAATCACTTATAAAACAATGATGAGTGTTATCTACTACAGGAAAAATGGTTAAATCGTTTCATGGACCCAATTAAATAGAGAGGGTAAAAGAGCCTATCAAAAGACTCCAATTTGGAGCTAGAATTAACATTAATAATATATTAACTAATATATATGTTAAACACAATGCACACCGACACGAATAATTATATCAAGTATATCAGAAAACAAGAATTCTAGCCCTAGATCTGATCCTACTCGATTAACTCGTTTCATCAGACAGAACTCCAGCATGTCAAAACACCAAACAGTTGTATATGACTATACAGCATTATTGTATAACCTGCTCAGTATTTTTAGGGCCCTGCAGCAGGAAGAATTATTTCAGCATTGTTAAGTAAACTGCAAGCAAGCATCTGAGTCTGCACCATTCTTTCCGGACCCAACAATGCCCTAGCCCCAATGGGTCAATAACTTCAAAATCTGAGAGAACTAATTTTTTCCTTTTTAAAAAAAAAGTACACTTTTTTTTTCCAAAACATATATGTATTTCCTTAACCTTTTCCAAGGTGCCGTTATATTGGATGACAAGATCACAAAAAAGTTACTGCAAATGGGTGGGGCATTTGCAAGAAAACAAACTATTACTGCAGGTGGGTGGGAAGATTTGCCAGAAAATAAACCACAAGCTGGATTGCTTCTATGGATCTACCTGAAGCACACAGGTAAGTAGTACAACAGATCGATACAAACATACATGGTATCTACAAACCCTGCTAGCTGCCAAAAGAACATGCAGGTAGCAGTTTGATTCATAAGTATGTCATATGAATCAGCATCAAAACACAGAATCCACGTGGTTACACTACAATTCATCAATACAGGCTGCTAATCGACATAAGTTCTCAACGCAGGATGCCTATAGTATACACCATGGAAACCAAACTCGCAATATAGATCCGCACCAAGACACATAATCCGCTTGGTTACACCATAGCTCATCAATAAGGGCTGCAGATCAACATCGCAACACAGAATTCCGATGTACACCATAGAGACCAAGCAATCGTGACTGAAGTAGGACAATCAAATTATATGGAATTGGCATCAAAATGCAGAATCGGCTCCATGACCCCACAATTCATCAATATGGGTTGCAGATCGACATCATATCACGAAATTCCTACAGTATGCACCATGCAGATCAAACAATCTGAACCTGAAACGACTATGCGCACCCATCAAGCATGCAATCTATATCCCACGAGCAATCGTGCAGTGAATATAGGGCAGGCAAAATTCGAACTCACTATAGGGTGTCAGGCGGGCCGATGATGGTGACCTGCCACTCGAAGACGTTGCTATCGTCTACAAGCCCGGCGGAGAACCCATCCACGGGGTTCTTCGCAAGATCTGTGAAAAGCAACAAAGAACGTTCGAGAGATCAGGAACCGATCGCGGCAAATCGGGGCGCAAAAGGAGGGGAGAGCAGGAGGCCGTTCGGATCCGTACCCTTGAGCTGCTTCTGGAGCAGGAGGCTCGCCTGGCTAGCGGTGCCCGCCATGGCAACGACGCAGCGCTCCTCGACCGGATCGGGGCTAGGGTTTTGGCGATGGAGAGTCGTTCGCCGCCCCCCGGAGGAGCTGCTTTATTTCTGGGGGCGAGAGCAGCTTTGGAATCGAGAGGAAGAGGGTAGAAGGCAACAGGCTGGGGGATTTTTTATAAGGAGCTTGGAAGGGTTAGTTAATCATGATGAGAACCGGATTAGTTTCTGCGGCTAAAAGATCATGTGTTTTTTAGTTGTCGTTAGTAATTTCCTCGCAAAGAAACTTACTTCACCATTATTAATTATTAATTTAGGAGACCGACAGCAAATAATATGTTTCTAGTGTATATGTTGGATTCCTTTTCATACCAGCAAAAATCCAAATATCTTTATTCCCGCTGTTCTATATTATAAATTATTTTGATTTTTTCTAAATATATAGTTTTTCATGCATCTAGATACTACACTATGTCTAGACACATAGCGATATAGAAAAAACAAAATGACGTATAATTTAGAATGAATGGAATAATATAAACCGTAAGAGCGTGTCTAGATTAAAAAACAATTCCTATAAAATAAAAAAAGTGCTCTCCAACAGTTCCATAAAAAAGCTCCTTAAAGATAAAAAGTAGTCAAATATAATCTCCAACATGTAAGTTTTCATGATTGAGAGGAATTTCATACCCACTCCCAGTTCGATGTTTTCCTCTGGAGATCAAAGTAAATTGTTAAATTAAGAAAACGAAGGGTCCAGGTGAGAAAGCGGTAAAGGTTTAGTTGGTTAGAAATAGTTGGGGGCTTCCAATGTAAAGTTAGAAATAGTTCGAGTTTCTTAATGTAAAATTGTTTAGAAAACTATTACAATAGACTATTAGAGAAAACAAAAATTAAGGTTACTATATTTTCTGTTAACTTGTTAGATCTATTAATTTAGCAAGTAAACTAGACTAACCTCCTAGCGACCCTCAAGTAAATTTTGGTAGAAACTACTTGACATATTCCTGGTACAAGGGCTTTTATACGCGTATTAATACTCCAACATGGGTTTGTTGCCTACATTACTCCATCTACAGGCCCATGTGATGTAAATTGAGCGTGTCTGTGTTATCTGCATATTGCCTTTTGTAGGCTAGCACTATTATGAAATCAATCTGGTTCTTAATCTTGCTATCTCAAATCTAGCATTCCCAGCTATGTAAGGGTACATTTGCATCAGCTTTACATTTTTCCCTGCCCGCTTTGCACTGATGGGACTGATAGGGTCACACCACCTCCTCCCACGCCCTCTTTTCTTCTTCCTCAGCAGCAGCTAGGGTTTGACACACCTTGTAAGGATCTGCTGCGTCATTTAATTAAATCGAGCGTTGTCCACTTAACCGATCTGATTTCAACAAACCAACATCAGTGATCCCCAATAGATAAATTCTCCACTACATCACGACTCATCCACAACTCAGGATCCCGGTTGCACATCTACTTATGCCCTATTGTGGTATGATTTTGAGCCTATTATGTTCTGCTTTTCTGTTTCATGAATCCCATAATTTTTTTTCCTCACAATCAAAGATCTGGTTGAATGATGTCAACATCAGAGGCACATCAACGTTTAACAGCTCTAGTCAAACAAATTTACTTTAGTTTCTATATTATGTGTAATTACTAATTAGTGATCATGTTTAGTGTCTAACTACATGTTTATGCCTAGTTAGGTTCAACATCCAAAAGATGACATTTTCATGACCAGAGAGGGCTAGCCAAATTCTGCTAGATCAGTTTTCATTACCTTAATAAAGCATTAACATCTCAAACACAGCACCGGTGAACAAACCGAAAAACAAACAACCGCTAACACAAGCAAAAAGAGCACCAAGTAAAATTTCATCTGTTCATTGAGATGGAATTGCCAAGTCTCATATCCAAATCAAAACTCAAAATCCAAGTCAAGTATTATATATGGGGTCCATTGCTTCTTACACAACCAGAAATGCAAGTTTCAACTGGTGAGTCAACCTGGACCCCCTACCCTGCAGAATAACACATCCAGAGATGGCGATTTTTGTTAGTCTTCAAAATGTGATAGCTGCCCTCAGGCAAAAATCTCATTTTACACCATCACTTTGAGTCAGTGAGATTATAATCATGACACTTCAGACCACTCTGGTTCGCATGGTCTCCACACTGTACCAGAAGGTTCATCCATCAGGGCGATGCCCTTGGTAGCAAGGCTTTTCCTGATTCCATCAGATACATCAAACTGCTTATTCTTCCTTGCCACGTTTCTCTGCTCAATCTGCTCTTGCAAACTTTCTTCAGTCAACCCTGCTCGCTTTAATGCTTTGTCCTTCAGTTGCTTCAGTACCTATTGGACCAGCAGTTTATTCGTTAAATATGTAGGTGGTCATCATCATAAACAAAAATACATTTCTAGACACTGGAATGTTTTTTATTTCTAGACAGGCACATTGGCTTCAGTACCTCTGCCAAAGATGACGATGGCATCAGACCAAGTATAGACAGTTTATTTTTAAGTTCTGTTTCCAATGCAATCAGAGCTTGAATATAATCTTCTGGCTGTTTTTGCAATTGCTGTTGCTTCTGTTGCTGCTTCTTCTGCTGTTGCTGTTTCTTCTTTTGCTGTTCTATTTTTTGCTGCAGTTTCTGAAAGTAGAAATGGTGTTATAGGCAAGGAAAAATAATAGTATCACAGACAATTTCAAAACACTATAACCTTGGAACTTGGAAGCACAAGAGACCAGAATACCTTCAAATCATTCAGACTGCTGTTTATCGCCTTCAGCAGCTCCATGAAGCAACGATCCAGAACATCTGTGGTTTTAAGATCATTCGACATATATTTCAAGAATTCTGAATGGTGCTTATTAATCAGATTTTGCTCTTCAGATGGCACTGGGACAGCAGTACCCTCTTCACGATATGCAGCTAGCACTTCCTCACAGTCATATAGAGTCTACAAAGAAAACAATGGAGTGAATTAGGACACAAGGATACTTATACCTAAATCCAATAAATCACAAAATGACTAAAATTTGAAGCTAAAGTCACGTACCTGATAAATGTAGTAGACACGATCAGATGCAATCTCAAGTGCTTGATCAGAGTGGTTCACATCTGATCTATAATGCGTGCGCATCAGGAAAAATCTTAAAGCCATTGGATGGTAAAGAGCAATGATCTGAACAGAAACAACTATTATTGATCTATGATCTTAACAGGAACCTTAAAGTTCAAACTCATGTGAAGAACTAGAGAAAGCAACAATTGGAGATCAAGGAAACCTAAGTGCTAGTTTGGATTCACCCATTCCACCTCGGAATTGGAGGGGATTGAGGGGTATTTGAACTAATTTTCCCTCCAATACCCTCCTCCAATCCCCAAGTGGAATGGTCGATCCAAAGAAGCCCTAAAGGTTAAAACTAATCACAATGACTAAACTAAAAGGAGCCATGTGTTCACCACTTACATCTCTAATCGTGAAGAAGTTATTATCTGATTTTGCCATTTTTTTATCATCTTTGTTGACGAAGCCATTGTGCATCCAGCACTTGACCTCACTCTCAGGATAAGCCGCTCGACTTTGGGCAAGCTCATTCTCATGATGAGGGAAAATCAAATCTTTCCCCCCACCATGAATATCAAATACATGTCCTAAATAGTGAGCACTCATTGCACTGCATTCAATATGCCATCCTGGTCTTCCACGGCCCCAAGGGCTATCCCAAAAAGGCTCACCCTCCTTTGCAGCCTGAAACAATGATTACTGAAGGATTAGAAGAAAGTGACAACACTCAACTAGATATGAGTTTATTTCACAAAACTACAGGTATTTGTACCTAATCAAGGACATGCAGGTTTTAGGATTTATTCACAAAACTATAACTACTCGCAGCTTCAATTATCAGAGCTACAGCATTTTGCACGGACCCACATGTGTAGCTACACAAGTTATGTTTAGACTCGCATGTGAACTTGGATGTGGACGAGTAGTTGTAGTTCTGTGAAACTGATACCAGAAGCTGTAGTTTCTTCATAGTTAGACCTAAGTAGTTGTAGTTTTGTGAAATCAAAACTAGGAACATCAGTGCTTCAAACTTACCTTCCAGAGTGCGAAGTCTGCAGGATTACGCTTTCTCGTATCAAAAGCAACCCGTGCACCCGCCTGATTTTGATCCAATTTCCTTCCAGATAAACTGAGATATTCAGGAAAGCTATCGACTGAAAAGTAAACATCTCCTTCCATAGCATAGGCTTTCCCATTCTCCATTATCTGTTCAGAAACATAGACAACATGGGAAAGACATGTGACATAAGAAGAGATAAAAGGGGAATTTTTGTACCATCAGGATTATAAGCAGCGAGTGGGCGCCGTGAGGGCGCACAAAAGAGGGAGAGAGGGAGACACACGGAGAAGCCCAGGAACAAAACTGTTGCTTTGCTTAATCCATTAATTCCTCAGTTTAAGATATTTATCCTTCCTAATAAATCAATATATATAGATCCTATGTTTAAGGAGGTAAACAGGAAACACTGTTTAATAAAATGCAGCCATGGCTCCATGGCACCCCTAATGATTGGTGTGGCTCAGCCACGCACGCACCTATGGCGTTCGTAAGCGACACCAATCATAACAGTGGCAAATAATGCAATCATCAGTGTTGATTTTGTTTACAATAGCCAGAGTGGTGGAGCTTCCAATCAAATCCAAGGGACACCAGGAAAATTACTAAAGAATTTCAATGACTGGCTATTAGACAGAAACCTATTGTGTTCATAGCAAATTCCAAGGGTGGCACATAGCCCCTGATGACCCTAACTAAGTTCATTCCCTGACAACAGCTGCAAAGTATCAGGAAAGCAATAAGTAAACACATATTCACATATTTACATCAGTTAGTTACATTTGTAGCAATACTGTACCTTTGTTATCAACTCTATAATATGCTCAATGTGCTCAGTTACCCGTGGCTCGCAAGTAGGAGGCAAGCACTGGAGTTCAGTCATATCGAGAAGAAATTCATTGATAAACCGGCTACTCAAACTTGTAACTGTTTCACCGCGTTCATTTGCACGCTTAATAATCTGTGAAAAAAAGGTAAGGAAATAATTTTATCTGAATTTCTGCCTAAAGATATTGGGAAAGAGATAAAATTTATATTAAACATGCAGCACACTGGAAAATCAGACTATTTTGTAAATCCTGGTGTATGCTATATGAACAATGCCCAAGGAAAAAGAATAGATGTTGGGATGAAATGGCATTGGTGACACTCTGGCTAAGAGGAAAGCACAAGATTAGGTGAACCCAGAACAAATTAGTCCAGAGATGACACTGTCACAAATAAGATCGTGCTCCTTCCATTTTGATACCTCAAGAAGTTTTCCTTCCTTCTCAACAACTAAAATGTAACTCTAGAATAGTGTGAACAAATTGTTACCTTGTCATCAATATCCGTGAAATTCCGGACATATTCAACTTCATACCCCAAGAATTTAAGGTACCTACAAGGAATGTGAGACCAATTTATAATATAGAATAAATATGTTATCAAAACTTAAAAAGCAAAGATAGCAACATGACTCAATAGTATGCTTTAGCTCGGCTATTCTTTGACAAATGTACTGAAATATTAATGTAATGTATACAGACCACTGTAGGTTTAATTCAAAACAGCACCAAATGACTGTAGTACTACGAGTTACAAAGAATCACATATTCGCATGTTGCACGTACTCCCTCCGTCCCAAAAATAAATCAATTTCTAGAATCATCCTAAGTCAAACTATTAAGTTTGACCGATTTATAAAAAAGGTCGCTAACATTTTTTACACCAAATTAGTATCATTGAATACACCATGAAGATATAGTTTGACATAAAACAACTCTAGAAGTTGATTTATTTTGGGACCGAGGGAATACATAAAAAGAATTCATGACAATGAAAAATACAGCATGGCCACAATTCAAATGCTTAATCAGTCACAGCAATAATTAGTCCATCAAACATGTATCTACAAGTAGATTCCAGAGGCAACTAGCAACTAATACAGTTTAAACATAGCCTGGATCCAGCTATGTTGAACATCCAAACCCAAGCATGACTAACAACACACAAACCTACTATTATTACAACACTACACTGAGACAACGCCACTAGAAAATATATTTCCCAATCGAGAGCACTAATTGAGCAATCACCCAACAGGTGAGCAACAAGTGCAACCGGAGTCCACAGTGCACCCAATTCTAGAAGTAAAATCTTATTCTACGCATTTTAGAGCACAAACGCGTAACTCGCTAGTAGCCGATCCGGTTAGCTGCGGGTATACTGAGACAAAGGATCGCCAGATCCGAGGGTGCTGGGATTGCTACCTGTAGAGGACGTCGAAGGCGACGTAGGCACGCGCGTGGCCGATGTGGCTAAAATCGTAGGGAGTTACGCCACAGACGTACATCCCTACCTTCCCCTCCACCCGGGGCTGGAAGGGCTCCTCCTTCTTCGTCAAGGAGTTGAATAATACGAGCTGCGGCGGCGCCGTCGCCTCCGCTGTGGTGGCGGACGGAGGCGATGGGGCCTCCTTCGCCGTGGCGGGTAGCGGGGCCTGGACCTCCTCGGCCATGGTGGTTGGGACGAAGTGAGAGGACGGCCGCGCTAGCCTAGAAGCCGCCCCAGCGGCCAGACAGACGCAGAAGGGGAATTTCCGGCGGCGGCGGGGGCTGAGGGGACTGGGGTGGGGAGTCGTCGAGAGAAAGCAAGGCAAAAAGTTTCAGGTTAACGTAGTGGCCAAGAAGTGGGTTAGATGGGCCACCCACTAGCGGCCCGTCGAAGCACGGTTCTTCGCTTGATTAGCCTAGGCACATCAGTTTGAACCCTGGCACAATAACATAGTAGAGCATAATAATTCAAACAATTTGAACTTACTATAGGCGCACAATAACATAGTTTACATAGATCATGATTTTAAAAAGTTTGAAACAAGTTTCATAATTTTTAAGATAAAATAAATTTTATATAAATTTTCTAAGATTAAACTAGGTTTTAGGATTTTTAATTGTACTATTTTTTTGAATTTGGACGAACATTTTTCATTCATAAACAATATTTTTACTAGTCCGATTTACCTCCTTGAACGTTCAACTTAGTTCGGTTTACCCCCACTGACGTCGCGTCACATCTACAAAACCACCATCAAAACTGCCATGGGTACAACAAAGTATGGTTAAAGTCGAAGGAGTTTTGAAAAGTGGTTTTCGAGAGCGGGGAGAAAATTCATACGACCACGATAGTTGAGGGAGGTAAATTAAACTTCTTTCTAAGAGCAACTCTGTTAGGACTAACTGGTTCACAACGAGCAACTCTATTAGGACTAACTGGTTCACAGTGTGGCCTAGGGTGCCGGCCCACTCAAGTCAATCAGGCTGCCAGGTGTTCAAAATCGACGGCCTGAGCAGCTACATCTTCACCTGGGTCAAAACCAAGGTTTAGAATTGCGATGGGTTTTGTTTCTATTGGTGACCTCCAGTGAATATGTGAATATACATACCGTTAATTTTGATTCCATTTTGTTTAGATATTTTTTAACTAAATGTAAATATTTGAAAAACCGGTTACATCAATTTCCTTAATATTTGTTTCTATCGGTCCTTTCTAATATAAGAGTACTGTCAGTATGTTCGACTGGTTATATAAGCCAGTTAATAAGACGAATCAGCTAATTTGCTATTTTTTGTTTCATATTATAAGTCGTTTTGATTTTTTTAATAAATAAAAAATTAAAGCAATTTATAATTTAAAACGAAGAGAGTGCGAGAGGTTAACACAAGCTAACCAAAGTATAGCATTCTTTTACAGTTTGGGCAAAAAAGAATCCAGCACCGCCCCTGCCCCGGGCTGCCCCAACGGCCCCATCCTCGTGCACAGTGTAGAACCTGCGAGAGACGGCCGGTCCAAAAGGCGCGCGTAGGGGCCCACCTCAACAGGTTGGCCGGTTCCAAGTTCCGCCCACCTCAACAGGTTGGCCGGTTCCAAGTTCCGACGCGCCACGCGCGCCAGGCGCTACCCAAGCCCAGCACCAGCATCCTCCAGAGCCTTCCAGAACCTCGATCCAACGGCCAAGATCGCCCGCGGCCGAACATTCTAGACCCGCCATCTCCTCAATAAAACCCCCTTCGACTCCTCCCGTGTCCCCCTCGTCTCTCGTCTGTCTGAGAAAAAAAAAAGTTTCCACGAACCGATTTCTCTGCAACCAGCAGCTCGAAGGAAGGAAGGAAGGAGTAGTTGTTTCTCGTTCATAGAGGAGAAGGAAGAGATGGCCAAGGGGGAGGGGCCGGCGATCGGGATCGACCTGGGCACGACGTACTCGTGCGTCGGCGTGTGGCAGCACGACCGCGTCGAGATCATCGCCAACGACCAGGGGAACCGCACCACGCCGTCGTACGTCGCCTTCACCGACACCGAGCGGCTCATCGGCGACGCCGCCAAGAACCAGGTCGCCATGAACCCAACCAACACCGTCTTCGGTACGTGTCAGATCAGATGCCATCCTCTTTCCTTTCCCGTTCGCTTTGAACTTAGAATGCCAACTAGCACTAGCGTTGTTTGATTCCATGCTGCGGAGTTTTTACATTAATCAATCATTGTTGCTGAGTTTTATATTAATCTTGACGGTTCAGATGATTGTAGATCTACTGGAATTTGTTTTAGCGAGCAGTTTCTGCTCTGTTTCCATGGCCAACTTGAGCAGCACAAACTTAGATCTAATTTGTTCAGTGTGAGCAGTAGCTACTTTGTTTATGTTCTCTGGTAGTATATGGGTAGGATGGGATTAACAATTACGGGGATGCGAGTTGATCTGTGGAATTTGTCGTACTCATGTAATCCTCTGTTTTTTCCAGAACTTTCTAATAGCAAAACTACAGTAAATTTTTCCGATCAGATTTGCAACCAGTAATTATTACCATTGTTGCCTCTAGTGTAGTTACTCTAGATGGATAGATTGCGCCGTGTGCAATTACATTTTTGAACTGAATTTCTACTAGAACGCTGTCATTTAGAAAATTTGTTACTGTCCCCTTTTTGTTGGTAGAAATTTCGACTCCAGTGTTCGAAAATGTGCCTTACCTGATCGCTGATTTTAATATTTACTCCCTCCGTCCACAAAAGACCGCAATCGTAGGACTTTCAAACATCGCGTTGACCATTGTTCTTATTTAAAAATTTTAAATAAATATTATATATCTTGTTATGATTTATTTTATCATGTGAGATACTTTAATAATAACTCATTTATTTTATAGTATGTACAAAATTTTTGAATAAAATAGATGGTCAAACACAGTTTCTAAAAGTCCTACTATTGCGGTCTTTTATGGACGGAGGGAGTAGCTGATTTACTGTATTGAACATGTGTTTTTCTGCCGTCATTTGAAACCTTCATTTTAATGTTCAGCTGATTTATACCGTATTGAACATGTGTGTTTTTCTGCTGTCGTTTGACGGCCCTGCTGACTGATGTCGCTCGTCTTTCTGGATGCAGACGCGAAGCGGTTGATTGGTAGGAGGTTCTCGGACCCGTCCGTGCAGAGTGACATGAAGCTATGGCCGTTCAAGGTCGTGGCCGGCCCTGCCGACAAGCCCATGATCGTGGTCACCTACAAGGGCGAGGAGAAGCAGTTCTCTGCCGAGGAGATCTCCTCCATGGTGCTGACCAAGATGAAGGAGATCGCCGAGGCCTACCTTGGCTCCACCATCAAGAACGCCGTGGTCACGGTGCCGGCCTACTTCAACGACTCCCAGAGGCAGGCCACCAAGGACGCCGGCGTCATCTCCGGGCTCAACGTGATGCGCATCATCAACGAGCCCACCGCCGCGGCCATCGCCTACGGGCTCGACAAGAAGGCCACCAGCAGCGGCGAGAAGAACGTGCTCATCTTCGACCTCGGCGGTGGCACCTTCGATGTGTCGCTCCTGACCATCGAGGAGGGCATCTTCGAGGTGAAGGCCACCGCCGGCGACACCCACCTGGGCGGGGAGGACTTCGACAACCGCATGGTCAACCACTTCGTGCAGGAGTTCAAGCGCAAGCACAAGAAGGACATCAGCGGCAACCCGCGCGCGCTGCGGCGCCTGCGGACGGCGTGCGAGCGCGCCAAGCGCACGCTGTCGTCCACGGCGCAGACAACCATCGAGATCGACTCGCTGTACGAGGGCATCGACTTCTACACCACCATCACCCGCGCCCGGTTCGAGGAGCTCAACATGGACCTCTTCCGCAAGTGCATGGAGCCCGTGGAGAAGTGCCTCCGCGACGCCAAGATGGACAAGAGCAGCGTGCACGACGTCGTGCTCGTCGGCGGCTCCACCCGCATCCCCAAGGTGCAGCAGCTGCTCCAGGACTTCTTCAACGGCAAGGAGCTCTGCAAGAGCATCAACCCCGACGAGGCCGTGGCGTACGGCGCGGCGGTCCAGGCTGCTATCCTGAGCGGCGAGGGCAACGAGAAGGTCCAGGACCTGCTGCTGCTCGACGTCACCCCGCTGTCCCTGGGCCTGGAGACCGCCGGCGGCGTGATGACCGTGCTGATCCCTCGCAACACCACCATCCCGACGAAGAAGGAGCAGGTGTTCTCCACCTACTCCGACAACCAGCCCGGGGTGCTGATCCAGGTGTACGAGGGGGAGCGCGCCAGGACCAAGGACAACAACCTCCTCGGCAAGTTCGAGCTGTCCGGCATCCCGCCGGCGCCCCGCGGCGTGCCCCAGATCACGGTCTGCTTCGACATCGACGCCAACGGCATCCTGAACGTGTCGGCGGAGGACAAGACGACGGGGCAGAAGAACAAGATCACCATCACCAACGACAAGGGGCGGCTGAGCAAGGAGGAGATCGAGAAGATGGTGCAGGAGGCGGAGAAGTACAAGGCGGAGGACGAGGAGCACAAGAAGAAGGTGGACGCCAAGAACTCGCTGGAGAACTACGCGTACAACATGCGCAACACCATCAAGGACGACAAGATCGCCTCCAAGCTGGGCGCGGACGACAAGAAGCGCATCGAGGACGCCATCGACGGCGCCATCAGCTGGCTCGACAGCAACCAGCTCGCGGAGGCGGACGAGTTCGAGGACAAGATGAAGGAGCTGGAGAGCATCTGCAACCCCATCATCGCCAAGATGTACCAGGGCGCCGGCGCCGACATGGGCGGCGCAGCGGGCATGGACGAGGACGCGCCGGCCGGCGGCAGCAGCGGCGCTGGCCCCAAGATTGAGGAGGTCGACTAAGCTGGCCCTGGCCCTGCGCATGGAGAGGTGTCCACCTGGCCTGGCCCTTTTGCTGATCGTGTCACTTGCCGCTGGTCTTTCGTGTCGTCTTGTTATCGACTTATCGTGGTAGGAGTTTAGTTGTGGGAGCAGTGATCGTTGGAGGTTGTGGTTAAAAACTCATGCTGAGCTTTGCTTTGCTCGGCATTTTAATTTCATGATGCTTCCTTAATTGTTTTCCCCTTACCTCTGAGATTTTATAGCTGTTGGAGCGTTTGCATATCGTTTTTGGCTAGTGATCTTCAGCTGATCTGGCGAACTGACAATTGTGCACGAAGCGTCATTAGAGACGCACAGAAAGTTATCTTTGCATTTTGCTTGTCACCATGATTGCCCTAAAAAAAGGTAGTAGTACTTCTGTGAGAATTTCCACGACATTGTGAACACACTATTTCCTTTTTTCTTTTCTTTTTTTTCTTTAGAGAACTTGTTGGTGGACACAGTTTTTTTTTTTCATTTTCCTTTTCTATTTTTCCTTTCTCTTTTTCTTTAGAGAACTTGATAATAACGATCCTGATCCGTTTACCGTTAGCTTTTCTCATGCAAGCAGTGAGCACAATTCCGTGATTAGCACCATGGCGTTGTGACAATTTGACTCGGTGAGCACAACAATTCCGTGATGAGAATTTGACAGGTTGACATTATGATTTTTCTTAGTGTACCTCCATACGATGTATAGTTCTTTCAATGACATCCATCAATCAATGGATGAATAATCTAGTGAGTGAAATCTAGTACCAAAAATATATATACATTTAGGAATATATACATCAAGGATAGTAGGATCAATATCCGGCGTTTGTTGAAAATATCCTTTCCATATTAAATTATTTTGGGGCTTCTAGATATGTACTGTTGTGTCTAGATGTAGGGTAATATGTAGAAACTAGAAACATGCCCGTGCGTTGCCACGGGAGAAAATACTATCAAAACATATATAAATTGATAAATTTTAAAATTTTAATTTATGTTATGGTATGGTAACTAAAATATAAATTAATATGGGTAACGCCAATGCTCTATTAAATCCTTATACGAAATTGAAATAGAATTTTGATAGATGTTTTTCTCTCATTGTATAATATACATATCATGAATATAACATCACTTTAGTTTCCATACAAATCTTGGGTCGGCAGAGTTAAATATCGAGTTCCACAATTTCCTTGAAGGTCCCATAAAAACATGCATGTGTCTAATATTTATTTATTAGCGAAAGGCTTAGGTTTAAAGAGTCATGATATTATATTTATATAGTAATCATACCCGTACATTGCAACAGACCTATGTATAGCTTATGGTATAGTCACCTAAGCAACTTGTGACTCGATATTTATTTAAGGATCACGCCATCTCTCCCAATACATGTTGGTGTCGGTCGCCATAGCATTGTTGGAGTATCATGTAGTTGAACATTATATTATTATTGGACGCGTGTTGTTCTAACTCATCTAAGCACGATGGTTTGTGAATACATGTCACATGCAGGACATGAAGATTTTTTTTTATCATTGCAGCAGGTGTTATTCTGACCCATATGGGCATGAGCTCCAATAACGAACAAGGCATAACGATATGCATGGGTATTGTGAGAAGTAAAAAAATCACTTGGATGAATTCTTTTGCCCTCTAATATCAAGTATGTATATAGATATAGATTAGATCAGACAACAAATTGCTCAAGATTCACGGCTTCATTAGTCAGGTCATTGAGTGATTCGAGTTTGTTCTAATCAAAGTTACATCAAGAATCTATTGATGAGAATATTTATTTATAAATGGAAAAGAGTTAAGGGATTCATAGACTTATGATATTATATTTTATATTACTTTTGACGTCCATATGAAAACCCGAAGATAATTAGGAAAGGAACGGAAAAAAAAAAAAAAAACGGCCCCCCGTGAAACAAAAGAACATGAAAGATCTTGGTGGCCGAAATAGAAAAGGAAATAAAAGATCTGAACAGACACAGTAAGAACGGGCAGGTAAAAAAATTTATCCAAGGTGACCCAATTAGGTGAAAGGCTGAACAAAGAATTTTAGCGCTCGAAATTTTCGGATCCTCTCAATTTTCTTTTTGGTTTTGTTCGTGCTTTTGGTTTGATCTCAGGTTCCTGCAAAGTGCATGACCATGGGTCGTCGTTTCGTCGCTTTGGTTTTTGGTATTGGTCTGCTATTGGCCAGGCTTGGATTGAACTAAAACGGCCATCAACGCAGCAGCGGCTGCGGCGAGATGTGTGTGATCTTGTGTAGCAGCATATCGTTCCACATATCAACAGGCCCGGGCAGGCACCAGGTGCAGACAGTCGCTGGCGTTCCCTGACCCACCGGTTGTCGTAGTGCCTCCCGGGTGGCCGTCGGCGCAGCATCATGGCCTTGGTCACGTCCAGCAGCTCGATGCTCGAGCTCCCCGGTCTCCCTCCCCTCCCTCGCCACCTCCTGGCTCTGCACCCTCCTCGGCTCCCACCCGATGGTCCGCGAGGCTGATCTCGGCTTCCTCCGGCGGCCGCGTCCGGTTGCAGTAGCCGCCGCTGAACCAGGAGCCGTGCTCGAAGTGGTCCGGCGTGTAGGTGCGCAGGAACGTGACGAGGCTGCGCTTTGCAGCCCCGCTCCCCGCACCGGCGATGGCCTCGAAGCGCCGCCTGACGACGCGGGCGGACGGGCGAAGTCGATGCCGAGGTCCGTGAGCCCGGCTCGCGGCGCTTGACGCAGCCGATCCGGCGCCCGCCCTCCCACAGGTAGTTGACGCGGAAGAACCGGTTGCCGCCGGAGACGACGGGCGTAGTCCAGCCCCGGCAGCGGCCGGGTCCGGTTGGCGTTGAGCCTGTCGAGGTGGATGTCGAAGGAAGCTTTGGTTTTTGGCATTGGTCTGCTATTGGCCAGGCTTGAATTGAACTAAAATAAAATAAAAAGTTTGGACACAAAAATAGAAAAACTAAACGGAACCGAATCGATCTCTTGGTTGGACGAAAAAAAGGTGGACGAAAAAAAGGTGTACCAAAAAAATAGGCTGAAAGTTTTGCCTCTTTTATTATTAGGTATAGATTATGTATCTAGAAAAATCAAAATGACTCCGAAGTTATGTATCTAGAAAAATTAGAATGACACATAAGATCATAGACAAATTAGTAGTTACTACCTTCATCTTAAACTAGAAAACCTGGCGCGGCTTTGCCGCGCCCTATGCCGAGGATGCTAGACCAAGGCTTGCGCCAGTGTTTTCTTCTTTGCATTTTGCTGCATACCACTCCATTTAATCGTTGCGTACAAATCTTTTTTTTGAAGAAAGCGTACATCTTGTTGTGCAGGTTCTGGAAAATAGTAAAAAAATATTTAACTTATGTAATAAGCCATGCTTTGTGCATAAACGTTCTAGGTTCATTCACTCAAATTGGTCAGTATGAGTGAACAGGCATTCGGGAAGAGTCAATAGGCATTTGTTTGGCTTATGTAATACAATGAAAATTGCTAAAAAAAATATCCATACGGATATACAGGCATGATATTTGCCTTCAGGTTCTTTGTTTTTCTCTTTGAACAATGGAGGATAACCTTTGTTCGTTTCCTGCTTTAAAGAAAAAAAAAAAAGAACCTGTTAAACTTCTAGCCTAGTACAAATAAAAACAATAGTCAATACAGGGTGCAGAAATAGAGTTCAGGATACAGTTATATCATCTATTGATGATCATGACATGAACTCAATATCATAATGACAATATAGAGTAAAAGCTAGGCAACTGGTCCACACTCTTAGGTTATCAAGTTAAATCTGCGCAAAAAAATCTTAAGACAGGATACCACTTGTTGTTTCTAACCAAATAAAAATATCAGGAATACAATAATGAAGAGATGAAGAGCAGTAGAGCACTAATAAGTTTTCGATACACAATATTTAACTTGTGCAAAAAGTATTTTAATTCTTAACCTAAAGTGTAGCTTTTTTGAAATGTAAAAAAATTGCTTAAAAACATCAAGCTTGCAAAACTGTGCCTACATAATGACACTTATCTGAGGTGGTGTGCAATGGTTCATTTAGTCCTTTTACTTTTCAAAAATTAGAGTATATTGAAACTGACAGAGCTTTCAGGTGTTTTACTTATGGCAAAAATGCTGATGAGAATATGATTTCGTTAAGCACCATAGGTATTGAATTGAATAGGAAAAAAGTCAGAATATGGAGTTATTCACGGGAAACATTAGTAAGAACTATTAAAGAAAAAGGTCCTATTTAATTTGGGAAGACTAAAACATAACCTTCAGTTATAACCAATCAATCTCTGAGGATTGAAGTACCTGCAGCAGTAGAGCAATAACGTAGCTGCATATGCAGTACTAATTGCTCACCAGCAACTGAAATTGAAGATGGAAAGCAAAGAGAATTCACCCAATGTTTGAATCCCAAGAACAAAAATCCTAATAGAAATATTAAAAGCAGATATTGATTTTTGGCATGACGTTTCAGGTCATCTGATACCTGAGCAGATCTATTCAGCTGCAGCAACCTGCAGAATTTCTGTTGAAGACTACTACATGCTAGCATAGAAATGTCGGATAGAAGGTGAATTAGTTCCAACAACAAATCTAGCATTAAATGAAAATGCATGTGACGCAAAGTATTTGTGAAAGGAGTTTGAAACTCCGAATATAACCCAGTTGACAAGCATTTGATTCATTGGTTGTTAATGAAAAAACTTTAAATTGGTTTGGGCTGAATTCAGGTAATCTCAACATTGTTAAAGATGTATACTGATTATATTACCTACATTATCTGGTCGTATATAGTGTTTATAAAAAAAAATATCATGGTATATCTAATGGCTAAAAAGGGGTACTGAATATGCATGATGCATAAAAAAAATTCTATTAATTCCAATAGACTCACACATCAACCAATTTCCGAGAAATCAAATCTTGTGAAACTTGCAGATTTCGGTACAAAGAATCAGATAAATTGCATAGAGAACTTTGCACAAACGCTAGAGGCCATGATTGCAGTCGCTTCTCGCGGTGGCATGACCTCACCATCTCGAGGTGGGGATGGGTCCCCAGCATAGCTAGCTGGTTGGCCACCTATTTAAGCTAATGGAGGAGGAGACGAGGGGCAAGGAAGGATTTAGAACATACAAATATTTGGGACGGCCATTTCATCAAACACCTTGAGAACGTACATGTATACCTCTGCCGGCTCCAGTAAACCGAGGAGCTGTCGAGGTTCTTGGCGACGACATCGTGGAGCGCGGCACCTACATGGACTCGGGTTGGGGCATGGTGCAGCGCTTCGCTTCCACCTGCCTCAATTTGCACGAGGGCCCCGGCGACCCCCGGCGCGGGCGGGGGTGTGGGCGCAGCTGCCCCGGCGATCCCGGTTCGGGCGAGGGCCCTGGCGACCATGGCGTGGCCGGGGGTGTGGGCGCAGTGGCCCCGACCACCCTGTGCCGGGCGAGTGGCGTGGGCATGACGGCTCGGGCCACTCCGGCGCGTGAGGGGCTCGGGCGCGGCAACCCTGGTGGCTCGTTCGCAGCGGCCGAGTGGTCGGCCCTCGGCTCCAGCTCCAGGTACATGCGTGGCCAGAGGAAGGGACGACGGCATCTAGAAAGGTCGATGATGTGTCTCCTTTTTGGAAGGCATGATATGAACCATTGACGTGGCTTGTTTAGATGCTGGATACGTGGCCGTTTGAAGGACTTGATACGTGGCTAAATGAGATGGCGTTTTTCATGGTACAAGATTCGTCTCGTTAAAGATTATAAGATGTTTGATTTTTTTTAAATATTAAGTTTGACTATTTATTTTATTTAATTTTTTTTTTTTCAAAATATCACTTCTTTTATTGTGTTTGCTTTGTTAATAAGAATTCTTTGAAAATAACTTAAATTTAACTATTTTTTATGTAAATCACTACTTGGATGAGTAACCGCAGCTCTTCGATTCAAACAGCCCATGCAACAACCCATATGAACAAAATGCGGCACTGGTCAACATGGTGTTCGTTCTGCAGAACATGTCATCATTGGTTGGGGAATAAGCAGTAAAAAGTTGTTGTGACAGAAGACTGATCCATATTCAAAGATGGTGCACTTCTCGGTGATCTCTCGGAGCTCATACTTGTCTGGATCAAGGTTTTTGTTACCGACCGGTGGAAAAAAACGCCGGCCTCCTGTGAACGGCTTACCGCCCGGTAAGAATCGGTTACCGATTTATATCGGATGAATTCAAATTTTAAATTTGAATTTTGAAGCCGGCCAAGATTCAAACGGTTCCGGCCGGTAAGCCGGCCGGTTAGGCGGTTACCGACCGGTTTAAACGGTAACCGCTCCTAACCGGCCTGGTGTCTTTTTTTTTGGGTAGAAAAAATTATTTTTTTCGGCATGACCTTTTGCAGAAATTTATGTCCAAGAGCACACAAAGCCATAATAAATATTTTCACACAAATACATAGTGCATAAATATATAGTCGGTACCCACCGGCGGCTAACAAAGTCACACCAACGAAACAACAAATAGTCCGATACAAATACATGGTCTCATGCACATATCAACGCTGCGATACGAATGGAAAGACGCCCATTCCGCACCCTTGCTCATACTCGGCGGTGGACATAAGATTGATACCTCGCACTCGAAGGAGGTCCGCCTTTGAATTGTTGCCAAGTTTGGCCCGTCCCATGCCGCCGTTGTCTCCCATTCATGAACTAACATAGTGTAAAAATGAGGGTCGTCCCCATTCATAGACCCATCTAGTCGGAAGTCGCATGCTCATGTTAGGAATAGGGTAGTTGTAAGTAGCCCGAGAGGTATCGGGCCAGAGGAGGAAGAAGAGTACTTGGAACTCTCATAGTCCGTCGGTGCATAGGCTCTCCTCCTGCGAAGACGGCCGTCCATGGTCTTCATCCCGAGTAGCATGTGTGAACTGCGTCTCCTCGCCTGCAATGAACCATACTTAGAACTCACATAAAAGAAATAAATATACGTAAGTAGGTGCAATTGATACCTGTGAAGTGAAGACCACCACCACCACCACCACCACCACTACCACCTGCTCCACCACTACCATACCCACCACCACCACCACCACCATACCCACCACCGTCCACCGCCACCGTCACCGTCATCATCATTGTCGGCCAGAGTCGCTATCTTCGACTCTCGATACGGTGGACTACGCTGACCCTCATCGTCCGGCCTCTGCGTCGCTGCTCACTACTTCTTGTACTTTTTTTTTCCTTTTTTCCTTTCTTGGGTTTAGTTTGCTTTGGTCCGGTCTGAACTTCCTCTTTCCTAGGTGGGTGTCACCCACATGTTTACGGGCCCAATCATCGATGGAATCATCCCCCGTAGCCCTCTGCGAGATCTTCGGGGTCTATTTGGTCTCTGCTAACACAAACAAAAAATACCATGAATAAATTGTGGTACATAAGTGGCTAACTCAAACATGAACAAAAAAAAAAATACCCGACAATATGGGAAGGCAAAGGGACATCAAGATCATCATCATCCTCATCCAAGACCGGATCCGCGTTCGATCTCCCATACTCCATCCATTCCCCGAACCGGATTATCCCGATCATAGAATGAAATTTGCGCAAACGGGTCAATAAAATCACCTTCATCACGCGGTGGCGGGCCGTGACCTCCGCAAGACGTAGCCGAAGGTTGTAGTTGACATACACAAGCTTGTTTAGTTTCTTGTGCGACAACCGATTGCGAACCTTCGTATGGAGCAAGGCAAAAGTGCTCCAGCCCGCCGCATCCACTCGGAGGAGACACACCGCGCAACAAGCCGCAAAGCAAGACGCCGCAACGACGGCGTGCTTCTACCGAATAGCATCCACCAGGCCGCTACAAGTGAAACCCATTATGTTAGGTACATATAGAAAAAGAGAAAAAACAAAAACGCTTACAAAGAAATTCTTACATGGGGTTGTCTTTGGGTCTGCCGCCATTCTTATTGCCGTTCGCTCCCAAACTCACCAAGCTTCTGTCAAAATATCTCAAAAAAAAAAAAAAAAAAAAAAAAAAAAAAAAAAAAAAAAAAAAAAAAAAAAAAAAAAAAAAAAAAAAAAAAAAAAAAAAAAAAACTCCCCGCAATGCCCGCAGACCGCTATTTCAACATTCACCATGCGCACAAATGCATCATTCAATCCTTGGAACATTTCGAGTGGGATCCAGTTTGTATGCAAGCTTTGGATTTAGGACAGCCAATACAACATTTAGAAAACATACGTTAACTATTGAATATAAACGGCTTGGTAAAAAAACATAAGTCATGATCATACGTGCACCAACATAGGTGCCTATGTAGACATCGAAAATCCCGCATCCGAATCTGCTTTGTACTCATTCCATGTTGCAACATTATTTGGCGAAGAAATCCTCCATCTCCCCGTTTGACCATCCGAAAGTTGTACACCACATCACACATGTTCGGGCCGCTTATCTTGATCAGCAAAGCGAAGGAACTTATACACCGGGCCGCATCTTGTGGTCGATGATGTATTTCAACCCTTCCCACCACTGCAAATTTGACAACCTTGCATGAGCATAACGACCTTCTTGAGTCCCTGCCCACTTGCTCTGTAAAAACTCAGGAGATCCCATCCACTGCATGAATTTTTCATGTTTCCTGGTAAAAGCTCTCGAGGAACATGTAGTTGGTCCCAAATCTGTGGCATTCCACTTGACCAACTCACCACCAATAGCTTTCTTCATCATTTTATTCAACGAGCCATGGTTGTGCAACCAAGTTGAAATGCGCTTTGCAAACCTTGATCATACCGTCATGTTCCAACCTCTCACCAATGTCCTTCAACATCAAGTTGATGGTGTGTGCAAGACAAGGTGTCCAAGCAATGTGCTCATACTCCTTCTTAAGATGTTTGCATGCTTTCTTGTAGTTTGAACCGTTGTCGGTGACCACATGAACGACATGCTCCGCTCCAATCTCGTTGACCACCTTACGAATCTCCTGATAATAATAGGCACATTTATTAGTAACATCGGAAAGAATATCGAAGTGTAAAAAATTAATAGACACATATGGAAAAAAGTAGGCGTATGTGGAAAACAAATTACCGAGTTGAGGTATGTGGCCGATTGACTCCTTCCAAATGCGATCAATAGACTTGTGAAACCGTGTCACCCCATTGCAATATATCGTAAAGTTGATCACACTCATTCTAGTCGGCCACCCAAGAATCACACATCAACGTGGCGCCAAAAGTGGGCCAATCCTTCCGAAACTTTGCGAACCTAGCCTTCAAGTCTTGCTCGTTCATATCAAGGTACTTGCCATCAATTTTTCTTCCAGTGGGTGACGTGATCCCTTCACCTGCAACAATAACCAAATCATTAGCTTAAAGAAACAAAGGTAATGCAACAAGTTCTCCAAGTATAGCTACTTACCCCACTTCCACGTGTCTCTCGACCGCACTTACAAAGTACGGACTATCGGCATGTCGTCCAGGGATTCCTGCAATATGGAACCACTTTGCCCAACCTGTACCAATAGCTTCCCTCGCATTCTTACCCATCTGCGTCCATTTGCCCGTATCAATCCTTTGTTGCACCATTCCTCTCCTCCCACCGGCTGCCAAATTATAGTCCTCCACCACCACGAGAGTCTCCCTCTCGTGAACTGTTCTACCAAAGAGCCTCCCCAAAGGATTCCCCCGCCGCGAACCACCACCCCAAGAACTACCCCTTCCTCGCCGTAAGTACCCCCTCTCGCTTCCACCCCACGCCGGTAGTCATATTCATCTTTGGACTGGGCGGAGTGCTTCCCCGCAATCGAAGCTTCATATTCATCTTGATCGAGGGACTGCTTTCCCTCCGCCGCGGCCGCCTCTCGTGCCAACTTCTTTCGAGCCCTGGTCGGAAGTTGCCTTCGAGTCCTTTCAATATCCCGCCGAAAATACTCCCGGACATCCGGTGGCACCCCTCGTTGCAATGCACCACCTTACCCCTCGCCCAGCCAAATGTTGTTTCAATCTCGTGCAACCACCACCTGATTTTTGAATATGACAATAGTTGCATCGCCATCCAGAGCAAGATTCTCGCCATGTTCCCATACAATGTCTTTGTGTCTTCCCGACATTGTGCACCTCGCGAACGAACATGAAAAACACAAAGGAACTAATCACATAAATAAAATTTACACAATTTCACACCTAAATAAAATGTACGTAAACAATATGCCTAAATCATTTACAAAAATAATACCTACACATCCTACCTCTAATCCTAAATCCTAAAGCAAAAAAACTACACATCCTACCTCTAATCTTAAATCCTAAATCAAATCGAACCTAAACCCTAAACTAAATCTTTGCTAAAACCTATCTAAATCCTAAATCAAATGATACCTACATTCTAAAAACCTACCTAAAGCCATTACCTACCTAAATCATACCTAAACCCTACTCTAAATACAAAAGAAAACAAAAAAAACCTTACCTTTGTTCGGCCGGCTAGCCGCCACAAGAATCGGGCGGCTTCTGGCCGCTCCCGGCCGGGCTAGCCGCTTCCCCGCGCCCCGGTCTCCACCAGATCCGGGGCCGGGCGGTAAAGCCGGACCTCCCGCCGAGATAGCCGGGCCCGGCGGCCGGTTAAGGCGGCTCCGGCGGGGCGGTTTACGACCGGGCGGCGACGGACGACCAAAGGGAAGGGCGGATGAGGATTCAGGGAGGCCCCAGCCGGCCCCCCCATTAAGTGCCCGTTGGGGCCACTTGGGCCTCACGGGCCTTAATGGGCCGCGGCCCTTTTTTTTTTAACTTCCAAACGTCAAAACAAATACTAAACGAACTCAAATTTGAAAAATTTTGACACCATTGGATTCTATAAATCATGAACTATTTTTAGGAATTTTTCTAGATTTTTTTTTCAAATTTCAAATTTCAAATTTCAAATTTCTAGCGGTTTGAACCGGTCCAAAAGCGAACCGGTGCGGTCCGGTTTGGTCGGTAACCGGCCAAACCGGCCGGTTACCGATCGGTAGAAAAAACCCTGGTCTGGATATCTCTTGTTGATGATGCGCAGCGCAGTGCCATGCTTGCCCTCAGCCCTCGCCAGAGAATCCGTCTCCTTCCAGCTGCTCGGGAGGGAACTTTCTCTCTCTCCTCCCCCTGCTCTCCTTTGCAGGTTTGTCCAGGCTTTGGGAAATCTCCATTTGTATATGAGAAGCGTGGTGTTTATAGACGAATCTGGGCAAGAACCGGGGAGGAATTCGAGTACGGGTGCAATTGAGAGTTGGATTTGCCTATTGGCGATTGCCGCGATGTTTAATTCAGTTTATATTGCCACATTTCCTCAGGTAGCAAAACATAATAATGAATGTTTGATATTCCATCGATCGTTAACTTGGTTCCAAAAACCAAATCAAGTTGATTTAGGAACAGGTTTACGTTTAGAGGAACTTCACAGCAAGACAGTACAATTAATTAGTCATAGTTTTTAAGTAAAATGATTCATCCTATAGTTAAAAGTATGAAATCTAATGAGAAGGAATAAAAATAGATTCTCAGGTCGATTGGAACCATATAAAGGGCATACAATAAGCGGTAATGGAACAAAGATAACCACAAGAGAAGCCAAAGCAAAAGATTAACAAACCATGGATGCATTGGAAGTTTGAGCAAAATCCCATGAGGTGGTTCGATACATAACTAACAACACAATGTTTTGCTGACAGGTACTTTGACATGTCTATTAAGTTCTACATATAGGGAAAAAAACAGACACTGGAACAGAATCTCTGGCCGCCAGCTTCATGAACTCGAAATGCTCTATTTCTTCTTGTCAGTGTGAGTACCAGCCGATCTGCAGATCGCAACAGAAATTATAGTTAGAGATATACCGATAGCTATACGGTATAAAGAGGATCGTTTCTATTAAGTCAACATGAAAATGCTAATACCAAAAATGTTTTGAAACAATTCAAAAATATTATCAAATGTCAACATAGAATTCAATTCTATTCAAAGTATAACACTGTACAAGACTAGTGTCAGCTACACAAAAATATACGACTGACCAGAGAGTAGAACATCAATACATCATCAGACAAGACTTGGATAGTATACCGCAGTATGCACAATCAATAAGCACTAGTCATCTATACACTCATCTATGCACAAAAAACAATCACTGGGATAATAGTAGTATATCATAATTATGCAACAAATTAGCAGAAGCAGATGACTTAATATGCAAAGGCATCCGAAGGAAAAATAAGACAGGCTACCAAAGCAGTATTTTGGTTTTATCACAATAAAGTTTCACATAGACAAACCTCATCTTCCTGAGGACGCCCGCCATCTCCTCTCTCTTCTTCTTTGCCCTCTTGTGAGTTCCAAGCTTTCTCTTGGCAACCTTCAGAGCACGCTTGTCCTTGCCAACCTTCAGAAGCTCAGTGATACGCTTCTCATAAGGAGCAAACCCAGCGACCTCTCTAATCAGGCCCCTGACCATGGAGACCCTCTTTGTTGCTTTCTGCATACCACATGAACTTAGAATGAAGGGCATTGAAAATCATCAAGCACAAAGATATATATGTAAATCTACCACATAAGAATACACACACTTGTATTAGTCATTTACAAGTGCAGATACAATCAGGATTTTACAAGATTGATAAATGAAACCAAATACCTCTTTAATCTCTTATAAGAAACAAGAGGCAAACTGCACACTCGCAAAAGCCTTTAGGAACAAGTTCTACTAAATCATCGTCAGCAAACAAAACTTCCATTTCCAGGAAGAAAACTGGAGCTCCTAAAGTTGTATTGCAGATCCATAAAATTGTGTTTAGCGGAGTTGAAAAAATGAAGGACGAGATTAAAAACGCATGATTAACAAGCATGATCCTACTCACAAACAACATCACAGACAACCGTATAAAGCCGAACTTACACCGCACAATCTATCAACTAGTAAGATCTCTGCATCCTATCCTAAAACCAGAACATCTAACACCTAATCACACCACTATCATCAGCTATATCAACAGGATGCCCCTAAAAAGGCTGAAAGATGGCTTACCCCCTTGCGGTGGGACGGGCGCGGAGGCAGCTCGCGCTTGGTGACGACATGGCCCTTGTTGATACCCACGAAGAGGCCCGACTTCGGCTGCGGCGGCGCCATGAGTACGAACCCTTTCCTGTGCGCGCACACAAACAAGAGGAGATGAACGCGCACGCAAGGAGAGAGCTAGGTTTCAGATCGGCAGAGTTGGCGGCGGCGGCGGCGGCGGCGGCGCGGGGATGGGGGGCTTACCTTACCTGGGGAAGTGAAGCGGCTGCGACCGAGGAGAAACCCTAGCGGAATGAGGCCATTATATAGGCGGCGCGGAGGTGGCTTTCCCTCCCGGCCGGAGGATACTGGGCTGGACTGAGATTGTTTCATTCTCCTTTCTGGGCCTTTTCTCTTGTATATGGGCCCAGTTTTCTTAAGAGGATTGTGAGTAGTAAGTTGGGCTCTTGTGGGTCTTTTTATTCCCTCAACTTTCGCAAAAGTTCACTTTTCCTCCCTGAATTCTAAAACCGGACAAACAACCTTCCTCAACTTTTCAAATCATGCACTTTACCTCCCTAGAGTAGTTCTAACGGTGGTTTTACTACAGTAACAGTGGTTTTGTCCTTTTCTTTTTTTATTTATTTTAGCTAAATTTTTGAAAAATCATAGTAAAACACAAAAAAATCATAAAATAGAAAATCTAATTTTATTAGACTCCACATGAGTAGATCTACACATTGAATATATAATATGGTATGTTTTAATACGAAGTTTTTGCTAGTATTTTTTTATTTATTCTGGCTGAATATTTGAAAAAACATAGTAAATTATTGAAAAATTATAAAATAGAAAATTCAATTTTTTTTAGACTCCGCATAAGTAGGTCTAGAAAGTGAATATATAATACGGTATGTTTTGGTTCAATAAAATAATTATAGAAGCTACAGTTATGAATTATTTTAATTAATTACAGATCGAAAGTTACAGCAAGAATTTTGTACTAAAGTATATTATATTATATGTACATTTGTAGATCTACTCATGTGGAGTCTAAGAAATTAGATTTTCTATTTTTATAATTTTTCTATGATTTACTATGATTTTTAAAGTTTTCAAATAAATAAATAAAAAAGGAAAAGACTAGTAAAAACTTTGTACTAAAAGCATACCATATTATATATTCACTATGTATATCTACTCATGTAGAGTCCAACAAAATTAGATTTTTTATTTTATGATTTTTGTGATTTATTATGATTTTTCAAAAAATTATTCAAAATAAATAAAAAAGAAAAAAAGACAAAACCACTGTTACTGTAGCAAACTACCATCAAAACCACTCCAGGGAGTTAAAGCGCATGGTTTGAAAAGTTGAGGGAGGTTGTTTATCTGGTTTTAGAGTTTAGGGAGCAAAAATAGACTTTCGCAAAAGTTGAAGGAGGGGAAGTAGACTTTTTCCTTTAGAGTTTGCACCCGCACCCAGTTCTTTTCCATTTACTTTTTTTACCAAGCAGTGGAAAACTTATCCTTTTCTCATATATATCATTCTCACCTATCATAACCCACGATCCAGATATCACCTATTAGATTGAATTGGTCAATGTATACATAAAATAATATAATATTAGGGCTAGGGGTCTCCAGTTCGAGTTCACTGATGAGCTAAAT
Organism: Chrysopogon serrulatus; assembly: GCA_015844335.1. NCBI lineage: Eukaryota > Viridiplantae > Streptophyta > Magnoliopsida > Poales > Poaceae > Chrysopogon > Chrysopogon serrulatus. The sequence continues at coordinate 111,247 of JADLZL010005715.1, read as the reverse complement.
ATAAATAATCGTATTCACCCTCAAATTGAGGGGACTCTATATCAGTATAGAGTAAATTTATACGCCCTTCTTACTTCTCCCTCCATCTCGATCTCAAGTCTCAAGTTATAAAAAGTTTGATTTTTGACACCAAATTTAATCATTCGTCTTATTTATTTTTTTTATAAAATATTAATTATTTTATTGTGACTTGCTTTTATTAATAATAGTTCTTCAAGAATAACTTAAATTTAGTTATATTTGTATCAATTTTTTGAATAAAACGAATGGTTAAACTTAGGATCAAAAGTCAAATACTCCCTTCATTCATTTATCTCCTTCATCTAAGCAAAATTTTTTTATTCAATTATCTCCTTCATATTAGCTTGGGACTCGCTGACATTTATTGTCTCTTTGCTGCTCATTGACTACCACTTGCTAGCATTTATTGCCTCTTTGCTGTTCATTGGCTATTTCTTGCTTGATTAAATGCAAACTAGTGTCTTTACTCTGCTTCTTGGTCACTGTGTCGAAGGCTAATAGAAAGGAGATAAATGAATGGAGGGAGTATATTATAATTTACAATGGAGGCTTAAGTAGCTGCCTGGCTGCTGCTGGTATGCTGCTGTAGCAGCCAAAGTTTTTAGGACTGATCGAATACGCAACTCAAAACTATACTTGCTTCGCACTGATCCCAAACTCAGTTAAAACTGCGACCATATTTAAAAAGTTTGAATGGCAGCTTTGTCCTCATCGATTCCGTTTTGTAGTAAGTTAATTACTGTACTTTGAACGCTTGCTTCCTATCTTATACAGTACTAGTATAGGTAATTAATTACCATATTCAGAAGCAAGAGGTCTAGTGCCGGTGTCCGACGCCGAAACGAAGGCGGATGCGCAGTAATAGTATTACACTCTCATGTCGATCGACACGTATGCGACCCAGAATTACGGCACGGTGCAGCTACTAGCTGGCAACCGCAGTCTCATTGACGGCCCATAACCTCTAATAAATAAATACTCCGTTTATTTATTAGAGGTTCAAAGAAATGATATTTTTTTCTCACGTAAAAATCACCGCTTTCGCCATCTTTTGAACTTCACCGACTTATAAGTCCTGCCGAACAACCCGTCTATAGATCGATCGAATTGGCCCGCGTCACAAAGAATCCTCTGGCAGTACATATAATCGAGCTAGCTACAACTAACGATTCTATGGCACGTGACATGTTCACTGTGCGCGTTTAATTGTAACCTCTCCATTATGTTTTCACTGTGCGCGTTTCTAACTTCTCCATTATGTTTTCGTACGTACTACACACTACTGCTGTTAGCTTGTAACAGACTAGCAGTTTTTCGTTGTCTAGTTCCAACGCTAGCTACAGGGGCTAGCAGTTAGCAGTAGCACAGGCCAAGGGCCACGGCATCGTATAATACAGGTCCTGATTAATCCAAGCAGCAATTTCTCACAACGCCGCCACACGTAATTAACAAGCCAGCATTGCACGTGAACGTGACTGGCAGCACAGCTAGCGCGACGGATATAACAGTTCCGAGGAATCGGGATCATATATACCACCATCACCATGCATATTCATTCCCCTTGTACTACAAAGTACGTAGTACTAGTACATATATACGTACAGTGTTACAAACAAATGAACCGTGCCCACAAACATCTTTACCTTTCGAAACGCGGGTTCAAGCTCGGGCACCTGATTGAGCCACGTCACCCGTTAGCACAACAACCGTTGGATCTCGCAATCTCAGGATCTGGTCCGTCCAATGTGGATCGGTTCGGGTCTGAAACCCGCTTTGTCCGCTACCCGAGCTGTCGCGAACCTTCACGGTCGGCTCCATCCCTCGGCTTCGTCGTCGCAAGCGTGGAGCGCCTACGGCCGAGGCGGCGCACCGGCGCTCCAGCCAGCGGGCCAAAGCGATGGCCGCAAATGGCCGCGGGCGCGAGCTCCAGCGGTGGCCGGCCCCTGGCGCAGCTCCTCGGCGACGCCGACCCTTGGCTGATGGCGCGGCAGGCCAGGACGGGAGCCGCCCTTCGGCGTGCCTCTCGTCCCGGTGGTGGCCGCCGGCGCGAAGCGACGGTACCCCCGCGGGCGGCGCACCAGCGCGACGATCCCTGTGGATAGACCCCCTGGCCCAGGCGCCTCGTCCTCCGCAGCCGCCAGCCGCCGGCCGAAGCACCTCGTCCTCCCCTGTCGAACCCGCGCAGGGCGCAGGCCGAGGCGTACCTCCACATGAGCCGCAACCAGCAGCGGCTCCGCCTGTTCCAACTTAGCCGACAGGCAGGGTGGGGCAGCGACGCCGACGGCGCCGACGGAGAGAGAGCACGGCGGGGAGCGAGACCTGCGCCATCAGATCGACTCGTCGGCCATAGAAAAGCAGGCAAAGAAGGTGGCGTTTCCACTGGTTGCAGTCGCGTCTGTACTCCCAAGGTGACGGCGAGCTAGCCTTGGCCGGCCGCCTGGCCATGCCGCTAGACCGCGTGCTGTGATGGCAGGGAATGGGCAACCGGCGTGCCCAATGCCACATGCGGTGCTGAAGCCGAAGGGGACAGCTGTGACGGCATATCCTCGAGCTATGGAGGTCGCACACAACGTATTCAACGTAATTCCCGTGAGGTATGTACATCCTGAATGCTAACATAGTTTTTTTTTTCTATTCTCTTTGTGCTTTACAAAATACAAATCAACAAGACTCGTTAATCTGTGCTAAAATCTGAATATTGATAGATTCAGTCCACGTTATAGTACCGCTTCGATCAGACAATTACTGCTTGCATGTCTTCTTAGCATCCTTTTTCTGTCATACTGCAAATGGAAGCAGAGCTAGAGCTGAGGATATTATGTCTTGCAACCATCATCATATATTGCATTCTGTGATATAGGTTGTGAAAACAAAACTAATCTCATAAATATGACTTGATCATAGACACAGCAACTCAATACGTGGGCTATACTGTGCAGTACAACATCTAATTAGACACAATTACAAACCATATAATAACCTCCCTCAAGCACCTCATGCTATCATGCTATTATACAATTTATAATGTCTCAATAAGATGAGAGCAGACAAAATTACAAACAATATAATAACCATATATTTTTATGCTGAAATTTTGGTCAACGTTCCACTAGCTTGTAAATCTAATTGGAGACCCTTATTATTAGACAAATTTTCAGTAGCTCCCCTCCCCCATTCTGTTTATTACCTCATGTTATATACCTTGTCAGGTCATGAAGAAAAGACAAGCTGAGGTATCGTTATCTGAGAGGAGAATCCTACCGTCATTCGAAGTTTGGTATGGCCTACTTGATACTACTGCATGCCTCTATACATGATTCAATTACTTATTTCTGTTGCCATTTAATCTTAAAGTTCCCTGTCCAGATTAGAACCTGTAATAATTGAGCTTGAACAGCATGCTCCGGTTGTAGTCATAGCTCACCAGCTAAGAAGGACCAGCATTTTCATTCTTCTGTTCTTTTTGGTACTACGCTATTGTCGATGCCTGAGAAAACTATATTCTGTATAGGCTGTGTTAAGAGCACTTTATGCATATTTTGCACATTTGTGCCAGCACTTTCAACATTAGCGATCCAATTTCTCCATCTACATCCATTTCACATATTCAAGTATTTTTTATCATTTACGATCAGATACTCATCCTCCAAATCTCAATTGACATCTATATAATAATATTTGACAAACCAGAACAAACAAAGGTTTATTGGCACCGGTTAAAATCCATCCATGTGCTTGTAGTCTTAAATAACCATGTCTACCAACGTTTTTGCCCAATTTGAAAATTCTAAAAACAAATGAAACTTGCAGATTCTATACTTTATATAAAAATTGATTATATGACTTACACGGTACATGTCAATAACAACCATTGTTGTATTCCCTGCTCAAAATATAAAAATATCCTCAAAACATAAAAGATAAAAAATAGAACCATCTTCTACAAAACTGGTTCCACCCCACGCCACCGCGCGGCGTTGCCGCGCGTTGTTTCTAGTAGTACATGAAGCGAGCTAGCTCTCTGCTCATCGCCGGACGCCGGAGGGCAGGCGCCTGGCGGGCGAAACACGCTGGACTGCTGGAGCCGCCGCAACCGACGAAACACGGGTCCAAGTCCATCGCAGCAACCAACAGCTTCGTCACAGGCCGGCGTTCGTTCTCTTCTCTATCGGCAAGGCTCCAAACGAATCTGCCCCTTTCCAGCTCCGCGTCGCGGCGGCGAGCGGCGCCATGGACCCAGGCCACGCACAGGGCGCGGCCCCCAGCTCACTCGCCGATCTGACGAGCCGCCCCGCCAACAAACGCCTCGCTGATTACTAATACTGACTGACTACAGTGGGCATTGGTCACGGATGCCGCCGCTCCACCTCCGCTAGTGTAGTTGCATTGCATTTTGCGAGCCGAGGGCCCGACGCTAGCTAACAAATAATTCAGCCACAGCCACGTGCCGGTGCGGTGCTGTGCTGCTGCATAGTACTCCCTCCGTCCTATTTAGACGTCGTCGCGATATCGCGTCTTAAGTTTGACTTTATAGAAAAAATATACAATATTTATATCTCCAAATAATTTTGTTAAAAAACTAGATCCAAAGATCTTTCCGATGATACTAATTATGATACTAATTGATGATATTTATTATTTATTAAAATTACCGGTATTTGTTTCTCGAAAAACGAAGCGATAAGTATTTAAAGACGGAGAGAGTATATTGCTTGCCTTTGGGGATTTGGAAACGGACACGGCGTGCCAGGCCTGCTTCACATTCTGAACCGATCGATAACCCTGCCTGCCTGGCTCCAGATTTCTCCACGACAAGTGTAGAAGCGCCACGGGTCTTGCAACTGGATTCAGTTTGCCACCACTTGTAGTAGCAGCTGTAGGCAACCGCTGCTGCATGCATGCGTCTTTGGTTTCGTTTCGTTTCCCTGTCTGGATGGATCATGCACTGATGTACTGTAATATGCACATGTACAACGAGGAAACTCTCTCGCTGAGCGAGCATGCTCCCATGTGTCCCTCGTCACTGCCTGATGTTAGCATGCAATGCATGGATATGGATCGGCCGCACTGAACTCCACTCCGGCTCAACTTCTTTCCTGCATGCAGGCGTGAAAGAAAGATCGATCGAGGGGCCGGGGGGCGGCTCTCTCATCGCTGTCGTAGTAGGCCAGGTCCCCCCATGTGGCGATCTGGCCGAGGTCCTACTGTCGATGGATGGATGTCCCCGCCGAGGAGGGTAGGGAATAGAGAGGGTCCAGCCGCTTGCGGCAGCTGAGACCGAGAGCGATGCGTGTTAATTTTCTTTCGCTCACACGAATGATTCCCGCAATCAGTCACACACACACACAGCTCGTTCCTCGGCATGAAAATGAAATCACCCTCCGTTCAATCAATCACACAGCCCGCCATCTAGTATGGCCTATCGATCTCACTCCAATGGCCGTGAATAGAAAGTAAGTAGAGTAGTAATAGTTAATGAGGACACTAGTATAGTCAGTTCAGTTGGTTCTGCAGCTTTCTCCCACGGCTGAGGAGGGCACGGTGGACCGCTCGTGTCCCGTGGCCGTTTTAGAACGCCCGACTTCACGGTGCCATGCCCTCGTTCCCTTCCGCCCGCGGCCGTTCCCGTTCCATTCCAGCCGGGTGGGTCCCAACCTACCCAAGAGAAGCGGTTGTTCCTTTCCTCGTCCTCGCCATGAAAGATGCGAGACAAATCCATCGCCATTCACCAGCCAAGCCAATGATATGTGTAGTGTAACTAGGCAGCTCATGATTATGGAGCGCAGCAGCAGAAAGATCAAAGATGGGACGGGAATTGGGAGTGCTCGCCCTCACCGTGGGCTGCCACCATCTCCAGTCTAGCCTGGTCGCCTGGAGGAGCCGGAATTCCTGCCGGCGTGCGTGCCAGCCGTGACGTGGCGGGGCGGGGCGACAAGAAGCAGACGCGCGGGTGGCAGAGCCAGGGGGAGGAAGGCGGGGGCGTACTAGTACGCGTAGTACGGAGTACGTCGTCTGGCGATGCGACGCAAGCGAAAGGCGATCGAATCTAGCCCCGGGCTCGCTGACGCCTGACGCCCGCAGCGCTGCGCCTGACGACCGCGGCCCCCACCCCCCCCGCTCCCGCCAGCTCACTGCCAGCCACCCACCACCGCCACTCCCCTCACCGCCCGGTGAGCATTGGCTGCCCTGCGCTTCCTCCTTCCAGTTCGGAGCAAATCGACAGGGCAAAAATGGAGCTGAAGCAGCTGCAATGTAGCACGCACACACGAGAACTCGCGAGACACGAGTATAGTAGAGCACAATGTCGGCAGCGATATGGAACAATTGTAGCAAAAGGAATAATGCAATGGATTTCGATTGGATTTTTACAGGGCGGTACTGTTATTTCCCCTTTTGATGACGGCCAATAACCAATTCTGTTTCTTCTTCTTACTTAGAAGAAGATTGCTGCATTTTTCTTTGTTTTCGCAGCTCAATCTTCTTCTTCTTCTTCCTCCTCACCACACTCACCTCCCCCCCAGTGTACAGGTTCTAGCAAAACCCAAATAAGAAAAAAAGAAAAGAAAAGAAAAGACAAGAGAAAACAAAAGAAAAGAAAAAGGGCAAAAATTGATCACAAGAAGAGGAATGGCAGTGGACTGAGACTGATCAAGTCGTCCCGGATCTCATACCAGATGTGGAAGTAGGTACACCAATGCTATACACCACCACCCGATTCCGATCCATCGCGCCGGCGCCGGCGCCGACGCCGTGTCGTAGTCCTTCCCGCCGCCGCGGAGCGCGGGCGGGGAGGAGAGCTTTGTCGGCGGCGTCCGCGCGCTCTCGGAGGGCCCCGGTGCTGTCGCGGCTGGCGGGGGGGACGACGCGGCGGCGGTGGCGGCCACGATGGAGGAGTCGTCGCCGCCGCCTCCGCCGGCTGTGCGGGTGAACATCTCCTTGGGGAGGAGGACCTTGGAGACGGCGAAGACGGCGACGGGGTTCTGGTCGAAGACGGTCCGCGTGATGGTCGCCTGCACGACGCCGGTGTCGATGGCGACCGAGCCGTTGGTGCGGGTGATGTTGAGGGTGAAGCGGCCGGCGTTGCTGAACTCGGTGGCCAGCGTGGGCTGGACCGGGTTCACGATCGACTCCAGCGACCCCAGCGGGTAGTAGGAGTGGAGCACGTGGAAGCGGAGCACCACGGCCTTGCGGTCGGCGGGGAGCGACTGGAGGCGGTCGCCGGCCAGGAGGCCCGCGAAGGCGTCGTCGGTGGGGGCGAACACCGTGATCCCGGCCCCGCGCTCGTCGTCCTCGAACTCGGCCGCCACGCCCGACGCCTCCAGCATGGACGCCGCCACGTTGAAGGCGCGCGCGTCGGCGAGGATGCGGGTGATGTTGACGGCCGCGGGCGGCCGGGACTCGGACGCCGCGAGGTCGAACCCGGAGGGGACGATGAGGCCGTCCACCGCCAGCACGCTCAGGTTGTACGGCACGGCCATAATGGCGCCGAGGACGGTGGCGTTCGAGCCCGGGAACGGCGCCGGCGACCGGACCACGGCGAGGGAGGCGCCCGCGGTGGTGACGTTCACGGCGCCGAGGTCCGCGGGGCGCGGCCCGTGGTCTGAAACAGCGTGGTCACGAGCTTCCCGGAGGCCGGCAGGCGGCGGAGGTCGGCGGGGGCGAGGTACTCGAGGAGGACGTGGTAGCGGAGGACGTCGGCGAGGTCGGCGCCCGACGCGGCCGCGAACGCCGACGGCGACTGTGGGAGGTTGCCGTTCGGCACGGCCAGCAGCGTCAGCGACGACCGCCCGGCGAGCTCCGCCAACACGGGGCTGGATGCCAGCAGCCGCGTGAAGTCGTCGAGGTCCGGGAACGCCGAGAGCACTCCCGTGACGTTGATCGCGACGGCCGCCGGCGCCGCAGACGCCGCGGCGTGCAGCGCGAGAGCCGCCGCGAGGAGAACGAGGCAGGAGACGGGAGGGATCTGTCTCCGCATCTCGCCGCCACTGTTGGAGTGAGCGAGCACCCGAGGGTGGGAGCGAGAGCGAGTGAGGTGGTGAAGCTCCAGATGCGGGGCGGTGAGCGGACGGATTGAATATTTTATTTCGCTTTTGTCAGTACAGCGCCTTTTTTCTAAGAAAAATGCTGGGCGCTACTATTTTATATCCGGAATGGATATTTAGTGCATTTGTCTACAAAGGATATAGTCGTTTAACTGCAAATTTAAATTCATGAATTTTGACTAACACTAGCCGATACACCCGTGCTTCGCACGGGCCACCAAACCAAAAATATAGCATAGACCATATGATAATACACGAAACCAAAAGATTAGTAAAATTATTTACTAATGTGTCTTTATTCAATCTATGTCCAGAAGGGAAAGTTTAACATAGAGGAATGTTGCAGCTAGATATGGAGACACATTTCGCCGTCGCCTAAAGCAATTGCAATGCTTAGAAAAACTGCCTACTTGGCGAGCAAGGCTTGTCATGAGAATGTGTTCCGGCAAACTGAGCATGATCATGAAACATGATTGGAAAACGTCCAGCACCTGGAACTGCACAAACAGACTACAAAGAATCTTAGGTGAATCACAATTCATATATTTGGATTCATCTAAAAAATTCTTGATATGAGTACCCCTGAGATTTTTGGACATAGTGGTAATTGTGAAAATTGTGCAAAAGCAAATGACAGTTTTTGGTATTTTCCCTGATGGTTTCGCGAAGACGTCACAGAAAAAATTTGCTGGGCTAGTGCATCCATATCCATATTGTAATTCAAACATGATATCTTGTTCTTGTATAGGTGGAACCGCTGCATGTTGCACAGGTCACAAAACTGCACATAAGTTTGCTAATAACAACAGGTAGAATACATTAAAAATAACTGGGTTCAGAAATCGTTGCGTTCTTTATGAGTAGATTTATGTTATCTGATTTTGTTGTACAATGTTTAATCATAGATACAGTATGGCTGTCTTAAATGGGAAACATTTCTTCAATTTTTTCTTACATGAACTTTGTAACTATCACATATTTTGCACCACAGGGATAGTATAAATGATTATATCATAAAAGGAAATCTAAGGGTTGCATATCAAGGCAATGAAAATCTGTAATGGTGCTTACTCTTTGTTGGAACTAAAAGCATGAAAAGAGAATAGGCATGCATGTCAAGCATAGTGAAGTGAGTGTAGGCATGACCAATAAACAAATATGTATGCATTAAAATATGGAACTCGATAAAAGCAGAGACCATAGGAATTTATTGCTTCTTTAATCTTGCTTCCGTGACATCCTCACTAATTGATGTCCCCAATATCCATGTGTGATCATGAGAAAAGGCAGCTGATAATCAATCTGTGTGGGAAAAAAAGATAAACTAAATTAGTAAACATGGCCCGCTGTTTAATTCCAATCTTCTCACTATGAGAAAAATGTGAGTTTGTGTTTTCCATAAACATCAGGGTAAACATGGCATGTGTAGTGTAGCAAACTGAGTCTTAATTTTTTTGTTGTGTAATTCCACTTCTTTTCAATCTTTTCAGTGGAAGGAATAAATTGGAAGGCAATATATATAGGAATAAAAGCATGGAGCATGGCTAATTGTAGAAATTTTCTTCAATTTTTGTACTACTAATCTTGGCCCAAGCTGCAGTACATGGAAACTAATCTGCAACAGGTAGATAGGAAGCAGGAACAATCATGAATGCATGAGCAATTGGTAGGCAAACGAAGAGAATGGCAGACTGACAGGTGTTTGTGCTGTACATGGTAGAAACAAATGAGCTGCTGAACCTGGCACCCAAAAAGGTAGATTTGCAGATTATATATGTGAACAAACTTTTTGTTTAAATGAATCAACAGATAATGTAGGGGACTAATTTTATATGCAGAACATAAAGGAGGCTGTACCAAAATACAGTAGCTGGTCATCCAGAAATTAGCAGCAGTATATGCATATATAACACATAGTAGTAGGTCCAGGTGAATAGACCTTTTCATATAATAGGAGCGAGACAAAATAAACTTTAAACCAAAAAATTAGAAATAAACAATGACCTGAGGTAGAACGAAGAAAGGCCAACAATGCATTACTAAATGGAGCTATTGAATTTGCAGCAGGTAATTTGGAGTAAACTTTGCGGACACAACAATCTGTTGGATAACAAAGCTAGGTGAAGCAAGTTGAGAATGAATTAGCAGCAGTAACCTGTGGTATTCTATTTTAGGACATGAAGCACATGGTCTGATGCAATTATTTGGCAAACAAAAATGGGTGCACTGCAGTGAGGCTGCAGGTAATACGTATGTAAACAAAAGCATGCAACATCGCTAATTAAAGAAATTTTGTCTAATATTTGCACCACTAATGTTGGCCCAAGCTACATTGTGTGCACACTAACACGCAACAGGTAGATGAGAAGCAAGATCAATCATAAATGCATAAACAAAAGACAAAGAAAGGGGATGGCAGACTCACCAGGTGTTCATGCTTGTTCGGTACACAGTGCGATGAAATGAGCTGCTGAATCTGCACCGACAAATACGGTAGACAACGACGAAATCCAAATATGGGGATATCGAATCGACCCAGGAAGCGTCAGATCGGACCAAGTGGACTGTCGCATCGGCGGCACACCTGAGGGTGAAGAGCACGGCGATCGGGGTGAGGTCGGCCATCCCTAGGGCAGGTCGAAGAGGCGGTGCATATCAGCGCGACCATCCTCGTGTGTCAGGAGAGGCAAGGAGAGAGGCGATGGCGGGAGGCGGCCACCGCCGGCGAGCGCTCGTGCGGTGGATGCGGCCAAGCTGGCATGGCAGGGCTGGCCGCGTCGCTGCGCCGATCCGTGGTGCCGGTGCCATTCCGAGGCCCGGCGCAGATTCGGGAGCGGCTCGAGACGGTGCGGCGTTCCCATGGCCGCGAAGTGTGAGCGGCGGCGCGGTAGGGCTGGTGACATGGGGAGGGAGGGCGACGTGGGGAGAGGGAGGCGGAGCGCGAGCGCGAGCGGCGCAGCGAAGGTGAGGACGGAGGAGTCCTTTTTTTTGCGTGGAGATGGAACCGAGAAGAAGGGCCTGGATGTGGATTTTTTTTTTTTTTTTTTTTTTTTTTTTTTGTTTTTTGGTCTGGTAGGATAAGGACGTGGGCAGGTTTTCTCGATGAGGGCGTGGAGGTGTGGCACGCATCGGAGGTGTGGAGCTGGGTATCGGACGGCTGAGCAGGTGCAACTGTGGATCTACAGTGGTGTGTGAGAGGGAAAGGAGGTGGTACTGTTGATCTACAGGGGGTTTAGAGATCTCTATAGATTTGGTTAAACTATTTTTAGTTTATAGATAAAACCCAGTAAATTTATAATTAAAATGTCTTTGAAAATTCATGGTTCTTTATATAAAAGGAGAATAGTAGTTACTCCCTCCGTCCCGAAAAAACGTTATTATAGGACTTTCAAAAAAATCGTGTTTGGCCATTTCATTCGCCTTATTCAAAAATTTTATATATATTATAAAATAAATAAATCATTATTGAAGTATCTTAAATGATAAAATAAGTCATAGCAAGATATATGATATTTGTATAAAAATTTTGAATAAGATGAATGGTCATTCTAAAAGTCCTATAATGGCATTTTTTTTTTTGCGGACGGAAGGAGTAAGATCTATTTCATCCGAGTTTGCTTTTGTCAAATAAATTTATTGTTCTTGGACATAGGGTGCTACACCTACACCGCCAGCGCGACGTGATTTGTGTTTTCAGGAAATTTATGGAGCGAGGGCCCGGGTGGGTAGCTTGGACTGTAGTAGGCTATAGTAGCAGCTGCTGGGCTGCTAACAAGACTGGCCAGCTCTACAACGAGCCAACGATGCACAACTCGGCGGGACGGCAGATAATTTTTCTTATCGTAAACTCGTCTCAATTATCCATATCAATGCACAGTACCCTTCAATAGACTTTCTAAAACCTGCCTTCTAAATCATCATTTGAAGAGTTTGAATAAAAAATGTTTTTTTTATTTGTATACTTTTTTTATAGTTTTTTATATCCTATACCCACAGTTTAGAGAGCTGTCATCTCTATTTTTAACTAGTGAGAAATTTAAAGTAGAGAATATCATATCTAATTAAAAAGATTGATGAAAGATGTTTTTTTTTATCAAAGTTAAGAAAACTATAGTCTTTTAGAGATATTGTCTTATAAGCTGAGCTTATCAACCGTTCAAACATTATTTTTCTCTCATAACAAATTAGTCGGTTTGTCTTATTATCACGGCTTATATCATCACCAGTCGAACACGCTGATTTGATCGGCTGATTATTCTAAGATTTGCTATAACCTAGACTTTTTTCTTAACTTCTCTCTTGCGACGTCTTCTTTCTCCCTTTCCACCACCGCTGCCTTCGCCACCCCACCCCTCGACCACGGCCTCCACCACCTAGCGGGCTCTGGCGGCGTCCCTTGCCGCCTCCACGCCGTCATCGACCATGGCCGCCGACACCCCCTCATCCACCACCTTTCGGTGCACCGCCGCCTCCACCGCCACTCACCACCGTCTTTGCGCTAATCAATGTCTCCCCCATTCTTCTTCTACAGTTGTAGCCCCCGCCACCGGCTCTTGCCGACCGGATGTGTACCCCCGCCCGCTCGGGCGGCGCTCCCAGCCGAAGAGCTCGCCTCCTGTCAACCCGCTGCCACCGGCTGGTACGGCCGACAAGGCAACACGCAGCCTTTGAACACATTATTGCAAATAAGCAGATACCTTGCCTCTATACTCCCTCCGTCCCAAAATAACTGTCGCTTTCGCTTCCCGAGAAACAATTGCCGGTAATTTTTATAAATAATAAATATCATCAATTAGTATTATAATTAGTATCATCGGAAAAATCTTTAGGTCTAGTTTTTTAACAAATTTATTTGGAGACATAAATATTGCACGTATTTTCTATAAATCGAGTCAAACTTGTTGCACGAAAACCGGAGACGACAAATAATTTGGGACGGAGTAGTACTGATGAAGGAATCAAGTTTCACTGGGCACTTTCCATTGTTAGAATTATGAATGTGTCAGAGACAGTTACAACAGCGAAGACCTAGCTAAAACAATACAGGGAGACTATTGCAACAATGCCCATTTTTTGGGCATGATGAGATTTTTCTTTTTACAATGCCTGTCTTCCATTCAAAATTTGTACACAATGACAGACTGCTAATGAACCATGTACAATAGCAATACTACCCAAAACCATTTGATAGTTCATTGACAATGGATAGTATCCTACTGGAGTCAGATCTGTTGTAGAGGACTATAGTCAGTTGATGTGTTGTTAGCATCACGATCGGTCTAATACTAAGGTTTCCATGCTGGCATATGCTATACAAGGAAAAACCACTACATAGGGAGAATAGATTGGTTTCAATGCTGTGGCAACTGGCAAGTAACCAAAAGCCTCACAGCAAATGAAGAATGAGCAAACTATACTGGATGTCAGAAAGAGTAGGGTTAGTCTGGAAATGCAACCATGAGATACTATCTACTGTGTTTGGATTTCGAGTGTTCTGTTCTGTTCAAGCGACACATGCAGTCAGGACATGGAAATGTATATATGGATTCGTTTGGTCTTTTCATTTCAATCCCCTTGGCATCACTGTGTGCTCTCATATTAAGCAAGTGCCGCTTCAATGCCTTCCACCTGCACATAAATGAAAATTATGATTTTAACAAACAAGATGGTCAAGTGCTTAGAACTCGAACTCAAGATAAACCAAAACAACATTATGGGCAAATACTGTTACCATACCCTATACGTGGATTATCGAAGAGTATGGCAAGCCTTCTTTTGTCTGGTTTAATTGTTTTTGAATGCCCACCATACAAGTATCTCCTGTGACCCATAAGGAAATGCGGGAAATTTCCACCTTGTGTAGTCACAAAAACTTCACTTTGAGCACAAACACTGTAGTCAACAGCAGCCATCCTTGAGGAGAAATTCTGGCAATAATGAGTCATTTCAGAACAATCAACGTATGGAAGTACAAAACAAAAAAAATGTAGCTAACTCTGCAGTTCCTACCTTGAATGGAGCAAGTTCCTCTTCTGATGCCAGTGTCTCTTTTGTCTGTAGGAGAGGAAACATTTCAAGAAGAGAAGCCATATTCTTCTCTGCTCTGTAAATCTTCCCAGATGCCAAAAAGATTGCAGTCTTATTGTTGAAACCCATTCCACGAAGCATTAACCCCACCTAAAGATCACAAGATAAACATTTCAAGACAAATTCTGCCATGATCCTAATGAATTTGTTTTAAACTGAATAAAAGAAAATGAACACAGCCCTGAACCGGCAAAATGTGCTTGAGAGCAAATTTCTGAAATGTCAATAACAGCAGTTTTGTTCTACCTTGTGATACTAGATATTGACATACCTCCAAAGGTGTAAGAGGACATTTTCCATTCATTCTGATGATTCCTGGCTTTATTACCCGTCCTCTCTTAGTAAATTTCCCTCTCCAACCTATTTCTCTGGCTGCATCCATTTCCTTCTTCTCCTCATCACCACCATCATATACACAACAAGAGAAGGCAATCATATCCTGCAAGATAACAATTAGCAGATGCCACACTTACTGAACAATAACAAAAATACTTGTACGCACCAAAAACCTTGGGTTCCGCGTTAAAAAAGGGCAAATTTTAGCAGAGAAGCTGGCAGCATATTACGCACAAGAGGCAAATACATAATGGTGGATCCCTGGTTCCCAAACATTATAAACATTGAGTTTCATGAAAGAGATCCAACCTCCTCAAAACGAAGATGCACTGAGATATATTTTCCATCGCTTTCAGCACTTTTCTCTCTCATTCGAGTAACTAAGGTTTCAGACAAAGACACAATTGGTTTAGAGAATTTTAAGGCTTCAAAGTTTGCCAAGCATCTCAACCGTTGAACAGCAGACGGTGCATCAAATGAGAGTCGGTTGGCAAAAGGAGAAATCCTGATGAATCTGCACTAAAGAGCATAGCATCAGAAATAAATGCATTAAAATTGAATTGAACACTTCATGATACTTAACAAAATAGAAACTCCTAGCTAAACAGTACTGCCCCTATAACAGAGAAATGATTTCACATCTAATTCCATCATTAAAGATTTAGCACTCCTCGAAAGTCAGCTTCCACAAGCAACAGGTCACAGAAACTTTTGATGGCAAACAATGAAAGAATTGATCGAGTCAGAGGAAATGGTTGCTGCAGATAAGTTTCAGGAGCAAAGAGGTATTATCCTTCTAGAATAAATTTAACTGGATATAGTTGAAGAGGTGCTCCAAAAAGCACTAATGATTTTTAATACAGGATATCCTACGTTAACTATATATAAATATCATAACAAGTCCAATAAAAAGATTGTAATGGTTATAAATATGTCATATATGCTTTTACAGATTCCCATGTCAAGTTTAATATCAAATTCATATCCAACATAGTAGAAGTGTTCTCTATTCACATCTACAGTAAATGATAGTAACTAGATACAGGGGTTGTGTTAACAATTAATAAAGCTATAACATTTGGATTGGTACACCAGTTAAATCATATGGAATGTAAGAAACTGATGAGTGGATATAACATGAACTCCGAGAAAGAACATAAGTGAAACACCGATAAAACTCCCGAACCCCGGATTCACCCTATGGGGCTGCATTGTAACCTGGCTCAGACCCAAACCTAATGGGCTGCCAACCACTGCAACAACCCAAACCAACCACAGGTGCCACAAACCCAAACCCTAGGGTTGCCAGTGAGGTTTTTTTTTTTTTTTCTTTTTTCTTTTGTGCCAAGATAACAGATTGAAGACGTAGTAACTGAACTGTATTTAAACTCACCTTTCTTCAACTAATTTGGGAAGAACAACATCTTTGTAATATTGAATGCGTGCCCAAGCCTTTATCTTGAAATTGAACACATTGCTGAGATTATGACCAAACCGCACCATTATAAAATCCGGAATTTTGTCAACTACTCGAACATCATTTTGTAGACGTTGTACAAAGTGATCTTTATCATATATATCACTGAATTTGCTGTATCCAAAATGAAATGTCTGATGTTAATACAGTATACTGACAGGTGGCGTTTTCATCAGCTAACATGCTAAATCTCACACTGCATAGGAACAATCAATAATATTTACACATCCACCTGAACTGTCAAAGAACCTGAAGAAATTAAACAACTCAACAAAAAGCAGAGCCATCCAATCCAACCAAATGCCAAATGTACATGATACCCAACAATCGGTAAAGTAATCCAACTGTTAGAAAAAATTGTTTTCCTCCTACAGCTAATTGATATAACCCTGTTAGAAATTTCTCAGCAATAAGACGAAACCATAATTCCGTCACTGAAGTGAAGTTTTCCCAACATGACATGCAAACAAGGATAACAACACGTACCAGTTTTGGTTCTTTATAGTATGATAATTTGTGCAGTCAACAACAACTAGCAACATAGTGCACAACTCCCTCAGCCTTACTTGAAATCATACTGTACTACAAAACCATGTATAAAAAAGAATCTCGAACTACGCAGGAGAGCTGAATGTCATTTCATTAAGAAGAAAAGAGAATAAAACAAGGGCCAGAGGTAGAATGCTTCTCCCCAACCCAGCACATACACGCCTAGTAGAGGATTAGCTAAAGACGCGCCACCAAACACTACAAACGACCCCACCAGCACCTCCGCTACATAGGAGGATTAATTAACCACGGTGAGCAGCCTTAGGATCAGCTCCTGCTCTCAAGTGCAACAGCCTGCAGAACAGCTCCAATACATGGTCTTGCTCCATCAATATATATTTTTTTTCATCAATATTCTAGAGTGATAATGATGCAAACAAGAGAGAAAGTGTGAATTCAACATTCTAGAGAACTTAAAAACTCAAATGTTAAAACTGCAGGAGTGTTTGCAAGAATGAAAGGCCACATCATACATTTGCATCAACCAAGATCACCATACTTTTTTTTTTTTTTGAAGAAAGCAAGATCACCATACATACTAGAAGAAAATGACATATTATGGTTTTACATGATGAACTGGGGGATACCATTTAGCTTACAGGACTTAATGGTATGTTCCAGTACTTAATACAAATTTGAGATGAGAGGTGGGGCATGCACCTAGGATCCCTCCAAATGCTATGGAAATGGAAATTTGGGATGATAAGAGTAGCATTCAGAAAACCAGCAATGGCAACTGCATTGCATATCTGAAAAAAACAGAAAAAACAAAACAAACAGAGGCATGAGTTAGTAACTCCAGATACCACATACCAGCTAACAGAAATGTAAAATGTCATGAGTAATAAGAAACACTGAGGTAAGG
The DNA here is from genome assembly GCA_015844335.1 of Chrysopogon serrulatus. NCBI lineage: Eukaryota > Viridiplantae > Streptophyta > Magnoliopsida > Poales > Poaceae > Chrysopogon > Chrysopogon serrulatus. The sequence continues at coordinate 93,870 of JADLZL010005715.1, read as the reverse complement.
CGACTACCGATGTCCTTTGTTGATTTAAACCACCATTTGCCTCAACGTATATGTAGCCATTGGATTCAGGTAAACCTAACAGAAGTTATGGAGTAAATTATTAGAGAGAGAGAGAGAGAGAGAGAGAGAGAGATCAGGGGGGAAAGGGGACTTATTCCAGTCACGAAACAAAAATGAAATTTCCGCCTTCACAGGGTGATATAATGATACTTCCATTAACCGCTAAATTTTATCCTGAAAAGAGTTCTAAAATTGGATACTATTAAGGTAAGATTTTTAAAATTGGATACTATTATGGTAAATTTTCATTTGTCTAAATAACCTAGCCTATAAAATATCTTGCGTCCAAATTAATACGGTCTGCACAAGTTCTACACTGTGAGTTTAATAACAAGAACACTGGAGGCCGTAACGCATCTGACTCTTCCAAGTGTAAACTTGGTAAAAAAACAAATCATAGAAGGAAGAGAACTATTCTTATATCAGGAATATGATCAGTTAACCATAAACAATTGTGGATTATATGCCAAGAACCATAGCCCTAATATGTTTTGCTGCCTGCTTGTAGATAGTATGATAAACTCATTACAACATCTCTGAAATTTAGCTTTGTTGTAGTGGGGTCTTTGGCTTGTTACCCCTTTACACTTTTTTTTTTTTTTTTTTTTTTTTTTTGACGAAAACCTTTACACTTTGTTGAAGCTGGCAACCCCAGCTGTTCTGTAACCAGATATTACTTTCTAAAAGCAGAGCTATGCTCTTCAGTAGCAGAAATGTTTGCAGTTCTATATAACAATGTAACTGTGTGCAACAACAGGTCATTTGCTAAAATCAAAACATAAGAATGTAATTAACTTCTGCAATGATCAAATACAAGGAAAAAAAAAAAAAAGCCTTCCATTCACAAATATGAATGTGTTCAGGGGTTTTACAGCCTACATATCAGAAAGGAAACAAAATAACCTAATTGCATCAAAGACACATTAGAACATAGAAGTACCCTAAAACAAAACGTTAGAAATTATAAATGCATGAAATCTGCACATCTGATGCACCATAGTTAATCAAGAGTCAAACAAATGGAGGAACAGCAAGAAAGTGGCATACCATTTGTCATGTTGTTTATGCAGGGCCACCATGTGCCACCTTTGTTAGTGTGCCTCCATACAGTTGCTAGCTAGAAAAATATGACAATGTGAGAGAAAGAAGCATACATGCAAAATTAACACAAATGATAATCATCAAAACATGGAAACAGAAGTACAGGGCCTTTTTTCTACTTCATTCCTGGAAGCTTACAGTTAATACCTTTTGTGGGATATTGTAATGAAAGTTGAAAATAGATGCAAATATATACTCAGTGTTCTTATTCCACTTGGCATGATAAAAGGAAAGGCCTAGCTGCTGATGACTTTGATGTTTTATCTTTTCATTCATGCATAGTATCCAATCCGCATAAACAGGTTTCAGCAGATTGCATTTCAAAACTCATTTCTTTGTTCCACTCAACGAGATTTTACTTTGGTTCATTTGGAATTCAGTTTCTTGGTCCATCCAACATTTTGGATCGGGTCATTTGAAATTCATTTGTTTTGTCTGTCAAACCACGGTTCACATTATTGGACATAATAAAGGATGTTATAAGTGATACACGAATAAAAGGTGATGAAGATGACAGCAAACGAGAAGCAGAACAATAAACACCAGAAATGCAGACGAAGTTTTCTTGTTGTGGTGCAAGTGCAACTGGAGCTTCTTGATCACGAGTGTATCAAATTTGGTTTCAGGCATCACTTGATTTCCCTTGTTAGTATCCCATTATGTGTGTTAAACTGAGTCCTATCTTTTTTTTTTAAAAGAAAAAGATCGAGCAGTAATATTCTCCATGACAATGAGGGCAAGTAAAACGAAAATCACTTATGAGAGCACCGTGTGATGAATAAAGAAACCACACTTTAGCAAAGGGCAGGATAGCACATACTAATTTGGATGAGACAATTTGACTAAACCAACCAATCTTGCAATGTACTCCAAGGACCAATAAAATTCTAACATGTCTGCCAACCTGAACCAAAGTTTCAGAAGATGGGACAAAATGGTCGTACATGTCATCCCATGACACAAAGCAATCACATGAACAAGTAAATAACAATATAAAAGTAAAACCCACGGTTCAAGCACATGACCACTGTCACCCATTTCCTCACTATTAGAAGAAGACCAGGTGCCAGCTCGGATTGATCAACACAATTTAACATAATCTAAAGAGCAGTTACACCATCTCTGCTCGACCACCATAGGCAAAAGCATTACGCTGCTTATGCATAAGCTCGATCATGCTTCAACCATTCCGTGATCAATACCTGCCAAACATTTGCGCCACATTGCAAGCCACACGAGCAAAATCAAAATGCTGCAACAAACGCCTAAGCAGGAGGGAGACACTGACCGCGCCAGTGGAGTTGTCGGCGTCCATGTCGGTGCGGAGCCGCGCGTACAGTTGCGGGCTGCGGTACACCGACCCGGGCGGCTGGCGCTTGATTATCCGCGGCACGACGTCGAGCGGGAGCGAGCCCATGTACAGCAGCATCGCGGCGACGTACAGCAGCGGCGCAAAGAGGAACACCGCCTGCCTCCGCAGCAGTGTCGCGAGCACCGCCCTGGCCGCCCTCCGCGCCGCGCCGCCGCCGCCACGGTGGGCGCCCCCCGCCCGCGCCGCCGCCGTTGCCGAGGCCGCGATGCCCCTCGCCGAACCGGCCTTCGCGGGCGTCCGGTTGCCCCCGCCAGCGCCAGCGACAGCGCCGGCCCCAGCCGGCACCGGGGACGACGAAGGCGGCGGCGGCGGGGACGGGGACGGCGCGCTCGCCGCGGCGCCGAAACTACCCAGGCGGCTGTACGCATGCCCCTGCATTGGGCCGGTGCCCCTCCGGAAGCTAGGTCTAGGCCACCCCCGCGCGCGATCGCTGCCGCCCGCGCCGCGCAATGGGGGCGAGACGAGAGGGGGGGGCAGGGCGCGCGGGGCGAGGAGGGCGAGGTGGCGCCGCGTGTGCAGTTGAACGAGCGGGGCGAGGTGGCGTCGACTCGACCCGCGCGGTCGCGGTTGCGGCCGGGCACGAGTCGAGTCGGGGGATCGTCTAGTTTTGGGTTTTCGAAAAGCGCTCGGATTTCTGCCGTTTCGACGCGGACGATGACTGACATTGATCTTGACGGAGATAGTACTAGTACGATACAACGATCGTTGGCCACTGGAGTCAAACGAAGCAGCAGGAAGCAGGAGGTGCGTGAATTACGGCGTGCTATGCGCCGACGTCTCTTGTACTCCTATCCTACTCTTCATTAGACCGTATTAGACCGTAATAGTAGCCAGCTAGTGAAAATAACAAAAGGCATGTCAACATCATCATGGGGGCACATTCCACATTGCACAGTGGTTTACTCGTTAATGGAATTTATGCGCTTCAAGAAAATAAAGAAGGTTCAAATGAGCATCATGGGGTCGAGCCATACTAAAATAAGCGAAGGTTCACTCAAAATGAATCGAGCGATCAATGAGACAAAACCTTCACATGCTCCGACGGTAAATCCACTAGCACACGACTTTCCTTTTTTAAAAAGTTACAAAGTCATACTCACTTTTATGTATAACTTTTGTGGATAAAACTTAACACCATATTTCTTAGAAAGATACAAAGTTATACGCAAAGGTTTTGCATACAATATTTGCAAAACATAACTTATTAGCACAATTTCGTAGAAAGTTGCAAAATTACACACATAACTATTATGTATAACATTCCAATGAACAAAACTTATCACCATAATCTTTATATGATTTATTTGATATAGCTTTTTATATAATAAATTTCACAGATAGCATAACCTACACGCATAAGTTTTTATTATCTTACATTTTTACTTAACTTATTCTAGACATAGACAAACTTTACATAATAAAATTATACAAATAACATAAATTACACACATAAGTTATTGTCCAACATCTTTGAAAAAAATTTGTGCACAACTTATTCTGCACAGTTTTTTATGTAATTTGTAGCAAATTTTTTTGGCATAGTATATAAACTTAAAATAGATAGATTAAGAAAATGAAAATGAATGAAAAAACAAAAGAAGAAAAATAGAAGTGAGAAATAAAATGCGAGAGAAAAATAAAGCAACAACGTCCATGGCTACCAACATAGCTTAGCTAGGGGCGTTTCGGCCTAGAGCGGTGAAGAGAGAGCACGAGAGATGGGACACCAGCATTGCCCCAAAGTCTACATGGCGGCAGATCGTTTGCTCAAAACAAACGCTATAATGAAATTGAGGGAAATGGAATTAGGCCTTGGCTACTTTAGAAGTTTAGCATCCAGATCTATGAATGAAAAAACTATGCTTAAATAGCGTCACATCCAAGATTTTATTGGCAGGAGGCCGAAGAAAGGGACTGATGTGTTTCTCCGTGCCTCAAGCTGCCTTCCTTGCATAAACGGCAAAGTTTCGTTGCTGGTTCGTGTACTAAACGATTGTACCACAAGTGGTATTACAATGCAACATGCATGTCTGCCCTGTCCTTTTCCATGTTTCTCTCGATGCTGGAACCGTATGGTTTGCAGGGAGAGTGACAATGGATGAGTAGTAATGTGAACTATCATTAGGTATAAAATATAAGAAGTTTCGAAGTTCAAAAAATACCAGAGCCCGTCTAGCTCAGTCGGTAGAGCGCAAGGCTCTTAACCTTGTGGTCGTGGGTTCGAACCCCACGGTGGGCGACTGTTTTTTTTTTTTTTTTGTTGTTTTCATTTTGTCATCTGGGTTTCTGCACATTTGGCAATATCAGTCGTTCTTATTTTCGATTCTGGCAAAGCTACATGTGCAAATCTTCAAGACTGTTGTTTCCTTTTGTCATTTGGGTTTCTGCACATTTGGCAATATCAATCGTTCTTATTTTCGATTTTCTGACAAAGAAACATGTGCAAATCTTCAAGACTATTGATACATGTGGAATGGCTGACGTACTTGGTAAATATTTGTGTTCATGAGTTTTCACGTATTCTATGTTTAATCCCAAGATTAATTCATCATTCAGGAAAGAATAGATAAAGTAGAGACAAAGCATTGGAAATAAAGCACACCGCAGAGATAGGTCTCTATGCTCTTATAAAAAATAGATAACGACAAATGAGGATTTAAAGTGCTGTTACTATCTGCAGGTTTGGTGTATGGAGCCTGAAAAGGCTGAATGGTAAGTGTAACAAAATTCTATGTTTACTAGAGGGTGCGCTTGCTGGTTTTGATCAGTATGGAGCCTGAAAAGGCTGAATGGTAAGTGTATCATTATTCAATCTACTTAAATCAAATGAGCAAAAGTGATGCTCTACTTCATAAAAAATGTTCGAATAGCTCGTTTCATAAAAACACTGCTGGACGTAAAAGTAGCAGCACAACTCCGACAGTTTAGTTGTTCAACAATTGCATTGCAAGTCTACAGACATTCTCAAAGGGAATCTAACTGAAAGCAGCAGCAGGACACTGCCTTAAGTCACCACCATAAAGATTGAACTAACTTCTCCAGCAGCGGCATGCGCCAATCCATTTTGCTGTTACACCTATGGATGACTAGCTCCAATACAGCATCAACTTAGGTCATCATTTGAAGATCCCAGTGGCTGTCTTCTTAAGGATGTCTTTGATCTACAAGGAAACGAACAAGAAAGCCAAAGGCATTACAAGCAGTATACAACTTTGGCAGAGATGCATGCCTTCCACCTTAACAGGTGACACAAAAATTACCTGCTTTGATGAGAGGCCGATGTTTTCCAAATCTGCAAGCTGGACAAGCAAATTGTATTAGAAGAAGGCCATTCCAGACATTTCGGTTCTTTTTTCCCTTTTTTTTTTTTTTGAAAAAAAGATCTGGATCATTTCACATTCTACAAAAAATCTTACAGTTTTGAATGGTCTTGGTGATTCCTCCCGTAATTCCAGAATATATTCTGCTCTCCTCGCACCAATTCCCTAGCAAACAAAAGGGGAAGTTACTCAGAAGAAAGGCTGGTACAATAGTGATCAGAATGCTATTAAGATGAAAGAATCATACTTTCAGCTGCTGTAGCTCTTCCCTGCAGTCATAGGTAAAGGGAGAGAAACATTAGAAAGAAAGGATAGAAAAAAACTGAATATTTTTTTTTGACATAAGGGCAACATAAGAACAGAAAGTTTATGTATTCTGCTATACTGACAAGCCAATATTCAGAGTTTTACAGACTATGACATGAAGAATGCCAGGATTCCTGATGAAGTTTCATAACTTGAACAAATGTACCTTTTCCTCTCATTTGAACTGACACCTATAGGGAGCAAATTACTTGAACTAAAAACTAGGAAACTGCATTAGCGCCACCCCCCCACCCCAAAAAAAAAAAAAAGTCAGGTCATGTTTGTAAATGATCCTTAATTAATTTTTTGATGATCATAAACCATAGTTGACATCCAGGGGTGTTTATGCAATATAGATACATTGCATTTTTGCTTCCCTTGTACTGGTTTAGTCAGTTTTTCAGCAATAAGTACAGCATCAGCCATTTTATGCATCAATCAAATAAAGCCAAATTCCATAAGAATCTGGAACACTGGGGTGCCAACAAAAAGGTTGTAGAATTCGCACTTACTTGTTTGCAACATTTAAAAGGTCGAGGTACTGCTGAATAAGAGCTTCCTAAAAAGTCATAATGTCAATTGCTAAATCTTAAGTAGCAAAATATCTTTTCTATAGAATGAGAAGGGGAATCATACAAACCTTTAGGTTAGACCCTAGAGCATTAAACCTCTCTAGTGGTGTTGCAACAGGAGTCTCCTTGACTATTTTACATGTTTCTATTGGAGTTTGGGGCTCCAATAAAATGGGGCAATTGCCATTATCAGATATTTGCTGCTTCACAGGATCCATGTTTGAAGAAATTGGAGAAAGAGCTTTCCTGAGAGAAGCTTCATGTTTTTCATTGCACTGACTGACTGAAGGAAGCACCACTGCATAAGACTTTAGGCATCAGATTCACACGCGAAAACACAGGTAAAAAATATCGAGGCCTTTAGACATCAGATTCACACAATCACACGTGAAAACACAGTTAAAATATCTCATTGTTCTGAGTAAATTTCAACTAACTTTTTATATTTTGTAACCGCTATTTCACACAGATATAATGCTCCTGAAGTTTTCTAAAGTACCTTTCTTTGGTGTATTTACTTCTGTCTGCCTGTGCTCTCGTGGTATATTTTCAGTTGGATTATGGACTACTGGATCAAAAAGTAGCCTGTGCAGGAGAAGACAAAAATAAGAACTATGTATGATTCCATGTAATGAATAAAGAGGAAATGATAAAAAAAATACTAACATCTTGATTTTACCACCATGCTGATCCATTGCCTTAGCTCTACAAGAAATTCTGGAAGATGCTGGTTGCTTCATATGGCTTATAGACAATGGAGTCTTGCTGGCAATTGGGGAGAGAATGCCATCCATTCTTTGGATGCTCTTTGTTTTCCCCTTTGATTCCAACCATGCTCGTAATTTGGCATCCATGTCAACCTTGACCTTGGGGGTTTCTTGCTTGCTTGAACTGGCGAAAGTCTCGATATGGCATGAACGAGCAGCCAGACTCACTGTTCTGGTTGACTCCTGGTATTCTGCAGGACTCTGAAACAACAGAAAACAGTTAGCCAAGTTCTACAAGATGAGACATTCATAAGAAAAAAGATTGAGAAAAGTCACCAAGCAAGCTATCATCACAGCACGGCTACTGCCTCCTAGAGAATCTCGAAGTATGCGGGTCAGTTTACTTTCTCTGTAGGGTATTCGGTGTTCATTCTTGTTTAGAGCTGAAATAACATTGGACAAAGCAAACAATGACTGGTTGATCTTAGAGCTTTCTTGGAGGCGGATGCCCTCATTCAAAGTCCTTTTGTTGTCTTCGCTACCTAGAAACAACAATCAAGCACAACATGAGTTCAAGTAGAGGGATACATCTTAAGCATGTGTGGCTCAATCCAGACTTCCAAAGAGATGTACCAGCCAAGTCAATGAGGTTCAGCTTCCCTTTCACAACATCAGCGCTGACCCTGAGTGAGAGCACAGCGTGGCTCCGACTGGAAACATCATTCAGACCAGTGTGGGCAACTTTTCTCCTTTGCACGCCTATGGAATAGAGCTCCTCGAACTCCTCCATGGATCGCACAGGGACCTTTCATCATCAAAGGGCAACAGTAAGCAACAGGTTGATTCCAACATACACATTCAGTAATCACCAAGAAGCATGAAATTACCCAGCTCAAGCCCTTCAGCTGCATGTTACCGTCCTTGTCATCTAAGGCCATGATTTCTTTTGCTTTAGGTTCGAGCAGGTCATAGCACCGCTCCATGTACACCTCATAGTATGAGATCTCGACAGAGCACCAGGTGCCAGTGCAACGTGCCAGGATGGTTGACGCTGCCATGGGGATTAGCCCCGGAAAATCCTCCGTACCCTGTCCAGCAGCCACTCAGATAGGTTTCAGTGAAAGATTGTTTTGCGAAAAGTGTCATTTAATCAAACAAATTGCAGTCATGATAACAGTGGGCACCTGCATTGTATAGGTCTTGCCGCTACCGGTTGCCCCATAGGCAAAGACCGTCGCGTTGATCCCCTCGAAGATTCCTGGGATCACTGCACGAACCTCCTGGTCAAATATCTGGCTGTTGCTGTCCTCTTGACCGAAGAACGCATCCACTTTGTACAGTTCACTCCGACTGCATAAATGGAACAGTACACCAAAGCAAATAAGGAAATGCAATCAAACATGGGAGAAGAACATTCACCCTATAAGTTAGGAGTATCAATTTTCCATGCAAACACTACGGCGATTCCTGGTAGGTTAAATGAAGTACCAACCGTGATGATCAAGAAAGACAGTGGCATGCTAGAATGCCCAAGAAAGACAAAGCTGTAGTCCAGATATGGTGTCGGCTGTTTGATCAAGCTATCAACAGCCAAACTCCCTTGCAATTGCAACATGTAACATATCTCCCCCCACCCCACCCCCAATAGTTTGAAATGTCCCATCCATAACCCATACAATGAAGCCATTGAGGGCACGATCAACAAAGCAGGTGGGAAAATCCACCCGTAGAACATTCAAAAAAAAAATCGTGATGATCTGCAACTAGTGCAGGAACAAGACCGAGAGCTCCAGATCGTACGCCGAGGAGGCGTTTAGGCGTACCTGGTGTGCTGGTCCTTGAGCCGGACAGTGACATCACCGCCGGGGTGGCCGCCGAGGAGGGAGACGCAGGGCGCTGTCGCCGAGGCGGCCTCCGACGGGAGGAACGGGCGCACGCGCAGCACGACGCGCACCGGCAGCGAAGAGTGCGCGGAGGAACGGGCGGGTGTGGAGGCGCCCGCCATCGGAGCGAGGGTCACGCGGTCAGCGCCAGCCGCCGGTGGTGGGGGAGGGGAGCGGAGCAAGAGGGGGCTCGGATTCTTCTGGGCTTGAGGAGTAGCCCGTGCCGGCGTGGGGCAGATGGCAGGAGATTCGAATTTTGAACCCGGCAAGCGGTCAGGTGCTGTGAGGTGGCAGGAAGCAAATTCAGTGGGGACCGTCAGACGAGGACTCGAGGCGGCCGTCCAGGACTCGCCATCAGAGTCGCTGGAACCGTCCGATGAGAAAGCCGAATGTGCATCTCATTGTCGCAAAGCTCGAGTACTCAACCATGGATGTAATTGTTTTGTAGGCGCATTCTTCGACCACGGCTGCTCCTTCCATCCAAGGTGGTACAAATCCCTTGAGCAAGTTCAGCAGGTGGCCACATTATCATTGTCTCCTAGAAAGTTACATCTTGATTAATAGCATTTTGTGCAGCCTATGTAATCCTTGATTTGAGGAGCGCCCATTTATATGACCCATTTCCTATTATGAACAAGTGTGTCCATTAAAAGAAACAACTTCAGTTTTCAGCTTCTGGTTGTCGAATTTCTGCATAATCGCATTCCTGATTTTTGTAAAGCAACCACAGTAGCGATCATATTATAGCCTAATCATTTTCAGAAGAGTAAAGTGCATGCTGGGTCCTCAAACTTTTGAGGTCTTCCCATCTAGGTCCTTGAACTAAAAAAGTGACTATCTGGGTCCCTGATCTACTATGACCGTGCACCAAAGATCCAAGACCTGCCCACGCCCGCCGCCGGCATCCTACGTGGCCGTGCCACCTGTGGAATCGGGACTCTAGGGCTATCCAGGTTCTAAAAAAACTCCGTTCTCTCTTTCTCACTCCCGGTCCTTGCACTTGCCCTCCTCGTTTCTTGCGGGGTGAGCACAGGCAGCACCAAGGGAACATGGCGTCTTGGCGGCGGGCGCTTGGTGGTGGCCCTCGGTGCGTTGACATGGTCCGAGTGCACGAGAGCACAAACGCTAGCTTTGAGGTGCAGCCACGCAGCCTATGCATGGAAGCAATGGGGCCGAGCTGAGGCCCTCCCTCGTCGTGCGCGCGTTGCGTGCTCGCGGAACTCAGCGGCGGCCCATGCAGCTAGCTAGCGTCTCTCTTTCCCGCTCTGCCTCCGCAGGAGACGGCGGCGCATGCGGCGGCTTCCCGCGCGTCACCGGGCGGCGTCCCTCACGTCGAGCTTCATCTCGACCTTCCTTCGCCTGTCGTCACCTTCGTCGGTAGGGCCCCATGTTCCTACTCGTCTTGCTCCCTGTCATGGCGGCGCGCGTGCTCATTGTGTCTCGTCGGCTCCTCACATAGGCTGCGGCAGGCATGCGACGGGGGAGGCGACGTGCTTCTCCCGCTCCCCTAAGCTGCCCCGTGAAGTCCCCCGCCCGCCTCCTCCAAAGACGGTTTGTTGAGATGTCGTCTCCATGGTGGCGGCCGGTCCTCACTCCTCGGATATGCCGGGCATGGCCATCCCCAGTGCGGGGAGGCGTCACTATGGTGCCGCACTTTGGGGCCGGCCGCTCGAGTCGCTCTCGGCCGCCCGCGTGCGGAGCGAGTTGAAACGCCACACCATGCGCCAAGTGCTGCGGCCGGGGAGCGGCCACGCATCGAACGAGGGTCGACGGCGGGCGTCCCTACTTCCCTAGCCCGGAGGAGGATCAACAGCCCGGGCAAGCTCTGGGCTCCACCGGCGTCTTTGGAGAAGGTCGCGAGGGACGGTGGATGAGGTGGTGGCGGAGTCGCTATCAATCATCTCCAAGTTCGTGGGTGTGGCGGTTGCGGTGCTGCAGGACCAGCGTCCGTCGCCACGGCCTTTGTCTGGCGTCGTGGACATCCAAATCAAGACGCCGGCGAGGCGGCGCCGGGCCGGGCAGATCGAGATCGGAGGCGAGGGAGAAGCTAGGGCTCGAAGGCCATGCCTCGGCGCGTTCGATCTACTACGACCAAGCCCGAAGGTCACCTCGTCGTGCATGTATGTGGTCAAGCAAGCCCGGCTTGTGCACGGGGCTGCTTCTTTTGCCGCTGGTGGTGGAGCCAGCTAATGGGTAGAGTGGCGTCCGGGCGCGCGGCAGACTAGAGGGATGGAGGCGGCAAGCTGCGTGCGGCGCCCGCGTGCGTGGCTGGTGGCATGGCCATGCATGCATGGCTGGTGTAGGCCGTTGGGGGCCGGCCTCGCCATGGCCTGCCATATGCATGTGCGGCTAGTGGAGGCGGTTGGGGGCTGGCCATGCATGCGCCAACTGCAAGAACTGACGAGGGTAAATGCGAGGACTGCGAGTTAGACCATCCGCACTCATAAAACTCTATATTCGACCTCTAAAAGGCCTAGTCACCAAGATTCTCTGCTTTACAGTTTGTTCTTCCGCACCCATACAACCTCTATATCTCACCTCTATATCACCTATCACAAATAACCCTACTTGTCATCTTCTATAAATTTTATCCAAACATATTCATGTGAGATCTAGTTTTGAAGGATTAATTGCAACGAATTTAATGGTGCAATCAGAATTTAATTTGGGTTTGTGATTTGTGAGTTATAACGCTTTTTTTAAATGAAAAAGGTGGGGCCCGCCACAGATTCTTTTGCCCATGGACGTTGCGCCTGTGGTGCAGGCATCGGTTGTCCTCGTGCATGGACCCACTGAGCTTTACCGATCGCCCGCAAAGACGCCAGGAATACCGGTCAAAAGTCATACCGTTTCCTTTTGGAGTTCTCCGCTGCAGCATTTTTTTTACGTTATCCGATGAGCTGGCGTGTACCGTTTCTTTTTAGAGTCACCGGTGCGGATGGTCTTAGGGGAGAGAAAGAGAAAACAGAGAGGGCTTCTTTTAGAGATTGGCACCACCACACGTCCTGCTGCCACTGTGGCATGGCCACGTAGGATGCTAGCGCTGACGTGGCGTGTTTTGGATCTTTGGTGCGCGACCACATTAGATCAAGGACCCAGATAGTTGTTTTTTTAGTTTGAGGACCCAGATGGGAAGACCTAAAAAGTTTGAGGACCCAGCATGCATTTTACTCTTTTCAGAAAAATGCACGTTTCGTGACTTTTTGATAGATTAAAGAATGATTCTTGCACCTAATACTTTTTGATGCTTCCTGATGCAGCATGCCAACATGCACAATAGAACTCTAAGAAAAGGGCAGAGATGGATCAAAGACATGCTAGATATAACATCAATATTCAGCTCTCATACATCATACATCAGTATCATCCTACAATTTGTGAAGTTTTCAGCACTCTCCCTTCACCATTGAACTATGGTCTTTTTTATGTGCATAGCAATTTAGCATCTACGGACAAGAAATTTCAGAAATACAATCTCCGTTTTAAATCTCTGAATCGACAATTTTCAGAATATTCTCCCTGTTCAATTTTAAATCTAATATTTGTTGAATAAAAGGCACTACAAATAATGAGCTTATCATGCAACTTGGCTATCATCTCATTTTTTTTGAAGGAAATCAGACAATCAATCATAATTTTCCCAACACCTCCATCACGCCGCAAATATGAAAAACAGGCAACATTGCCATATGTATTTTAGATGAAAACTACAACGTATTATTACATCTTACACCAGTACTAGTACATCTTACAAACTTCAGAACAAAAGCAAAAGACGGATTGTTTCTTTAAAGCTCTTGGATCGTGTTTGCTATTGTTCCCCTAAGGACTTATTCAACGTTACAGCGTGGCGAGCTGCCCCAACATACACGTATACACTAGATGTTCATGTCACACCAAAGTGTAGCCCCTGCAATTGCATCGAGACTCACTACTACGAAAATCTTAACCGAGGCGGTTATTTTTGGTTAACGAGGCGATTTTTCTAACCGCCTCGAAGATAAGGTCACGCGGTTAATCGTGGCCTTAACCGAGGCGGTTAGAAAACCGCCTCGGTTAAAATATTTACCGAGGCGGTTTTTATAAGAAAACCGCCTCGGTAAATATTTTAACCGAGGCGGTTAATATAATAAAACCGTCTCTGTCTCATCATTAATGGATAATATAACCGCCTCTGTTATGATTTTTCAAATTAAAAAAAAATATTTTTAGGTAATTTATATTAATCATTTAATATTTTACAATATAAGCAGTATCAAATATAGCAAATACAGATCATATGGAACACATAAAATAAGCGTTTAAAAAATGAACATATATTACAAGAGATCGATGTCAAATATCATTTGAAGTTCCACCATGAAGTTTAAATTACATGCACACAAAGTCATAAAGTCAAACACGTACACATAAGCGACATGAGAAGTTTATCACAAGTTAAACTAGTCGAAGATGTCCCAAAACACATAATCCCTCATGTCTAGCATTGTTCTCCATTTGCGTAGCCTCTCATACTTGTCCTCCGTCGCTAGCTCGCTCTCTTCATAGAAGAACTTGCCATCGACATGACAACATTGATCGATTACAAACTTGCAAACGTCGGATATTGTTTGACCGATGATCATCTTGTCGATCCTGTTCCTCTTCCACCATCCTTTTGATTTCTTCAAATTGTCGGTAGCTATCGCCTGTACTTCCCGCATGCCCTCGGTACTCACAAGCATAGTATCCACATAGAAGTGATCCTTCGGGTTGTTTAGAGCCTTTGCATGAACATTATATTCGTAATACGAAATAGTTAAGCCATATGGAGAGTATGATGGACGATGTACTAGCACATATGAAATTGCTGATATATATAGTTACCGGGAATTGTCGCCTCACTTTGAGTACGTGTTTGTACTTCAACTTCTTTTTCTCGGACCTCCGATCCAAGCAGTTGGGGTCTTCAAGGTACTTCCTGTAAGCACTGTATGCAAACCACTCGTGTCAACATCAAAATTGATACGATTTATACGTGTAAATAAATGAATGTGATGTCACACTTACTATCGGACACAGAATTCAAAATCATTGTACGTTTTTTTGTCCGTTTTCCTTAAGGAGTCGAATACAACAGCCTTTCCATCCTGTGGGAAGATCATAAATACAATCCAGTGCCCCATGACGCCCAAGCTGCACCATCGAAATAATTTAAGTCTTCAAATGTAAGAAATCGTGAACCCAATGGATGGTATACGTATTGGAACCTGTGTTTTCACGTACCCAAACTGATGGGCGGCAAGGATACACCCATATTCCTCAACCTTCTTCATGGCTTGAAGGATGTACTGTCCCTTTCTATACCTAATCTCACTCCGTAGGCATGCCCTGGTTTCTATCCGCTGCATGGGGGTCAAGTTCACCAACTGCGGATCTGTATCCGGTATATCGTAGCCAATGATGGCCCTCTGGGTAATATGCATAGGAGAGAGGTAGATAACATTATCACCAAGCTCCTGATTTATATATGATTGCATCCTGCAGGCATAAGCCTTGGTCACGCCATTGTTGTATTGATTGAAGAAGGCATAGGGACAACGATGCAATGCTATAACAACTTACAATGCAAAAAGGGTGACTTGGACGACGTCAAGGTCCTTGCGCCGCAGCATCCTATGCATGTCGTGGAAGGTCACAGAGAAAAAGCAATCCTCTTCCAAGTGGAAGTACTCCTTGGGGACCCTCACAACGAATTCTTTCATTCCCTAACTTGGCAAAGATGCATGTACCATAGATGGAACCGTCGAACCTCCCACGTCTCCTCCTGGACTAGCTGGCCCAAGGGCAACATGAACTTGCCATGCTCGTAGTTGTCCGGGCAGTCTGGAGTTAGTGGCCAGATCGACGGTGGCGTTGGCGGCCTGCAATCACGACAAGTGCAAATGTTGTTAGCACCATCATCACAGGCACACATACTGTATAATTGAGAAAAGCCGGAAAGTGTGTTAGCAATAGTACCTATCAAATGCCGTTGAGAAAGGGAGACTGTTTACGATTTTATACGCCCGCCAATTTGCGAGGGGTATATTCGGGGGCCTGTCGTCCTCCTCATCTATTGGCTTGGAGGCGGCGAGTCGTGCCCCGGTGCACCTCTATTGTCCTCCTCATCTGTTGGCTTCATCGGCGCCGAAGGGCACTCTTTGGGATGACTTGGAGGTGGCGTGGTGTGGCCCGATGCAACCCCGGTATCTCCTTGTGGGTTGCCTTTGTCGGGAGATGGGCTCCGTCGAGGACTGCTGCCTGAGACGCCATCGTTGTTGTTGCCACCGTCGTCATCGTCGTCATCACTTGGGCCGCCGCTGGGGGGAGACGAAGACGGCGGTGAGCACGATGTCTCCATTTTCAGCATGATATCAGCTTTGTTCCAAAGCACGGTGTCGCCGAGTGCTTGGCCGAGCGTTGTTGCACCACTTTCAGTGGGAAACTCGAGTTCGTCTTGATCGAATTCATCTTTAGTGTACACCAAGAGCACTACGGCGTACTCGGGCGGGATCGGCTTGCCGTCGTACATTTCTCCATCTTTTGGCGGCTTAACCTCTCCTTCTCCCACTTCTTTCTTCGTCTTCCCCGTCTGACCAAAGGGCACCAGGAGCTTGCACAGTGTTGGTTTCTTGATCTCATCGACCGGGTACCTTTGGTCTTTGTGAGGTACCGGCCTGCCCTTTGCGGTAGCTGCTGCGCGCTGACGAAGCATTTGCGACCGCAGGTCCACCATCTTGGGATCGTTGCTCGTGAAAGCTTCCTGTATCGACCCCATGATCATTTCCTTCACGGCCGCATCATGGCCTTGCTGGATGAGCCGTTCCTCATATGCCTGCCTCGTGCGGTACGAGGCGGCGTCGGATTGCCCGGGACTCCACGGTCTTCCGGCTCTGCCTCGAGGAGATGCCCGTACGACCGACCGTGGTGCTTCGGCCTTCCAAGCCCCTCGGTCAGGACGTCATGATCCCTCCGAGGTTCGAACAACCCTTCTTCCTTTGCCTTTTGTACCACGATCACCGCCTTCTCCGCTTCCTCGGTCTCTGGCTCGTTGTACTTGGTTCTTCCCTCCTTTAGCATCTTCGGCCGACGGGCTTTGAAGTAGTCACGTGCCCTGGTGTCGAGGCCTGCTAACGGATCCTCTATACCGGCAGCAGCTGCCTCACTTTCTTCCTGCCGCCACTTGGGCCTCTTTGCGGCGTACCCTGTCACACCCAAATGGTGAGGGAGCGTATTCCTCTTTGCGAGGTCAGAGTACTTCTTGCTCTTGTCCTTTGAGCCATCATCAGACACCTTCTCCACAAATTCATCCCAGACGTGACGCTTGATGAAGTTGTAGTCTTCAAAGGGTGTCTTCTCCATCTTCACATACTCGTTGTTCAGTGTGGAGCGCAAGCTGCGAAGCGTTTTTCCTGCAACCGCTAATGCATGCTTCCTGCATAGATCTTCGTTGTACTGGTCTGGTGGATACTCGAACCGCTTCTTCACGTCTTTCCACACTTTGTCCTTGAGTTCTTTCGGGACTTTTCTCCAATCAAAGTAGGTGATTGGCACGTGCTCCCTAGCTACACAGGAGCATTGGTTGCTGAATGTGCCTATCACACTTTCCGGTAGCAAGGGCTCTCCATGCGGGCCTATCTGGTGTATGACATGCACCTTGGTCGACACTTGGTGCCTACCGTGTTGGCCTCTCTTCAAATCTGATTTCTTGCCACTCTTGCCAATACTCTTGCCACTGCCTAGTGCGCCTGAAGAGCTTGGGGTTGGAACGGATGCATGCCCCTCTCCACCCTCCCCTTCTCCCTCATCGTGGAACTCCAAGCGCAGAGGCACCTGTGGTATCTATCGAGCACAACAAGCATTATTAGCTATATGCTTACACGAGGGCCTTCATGCTAAGGTAGTTATATACGTACTTCGCGCCTTTGAGTTTCGGTATCATCCTCTGGATGGTATCGTGCTTCCATGCGAGAACTTCATGTTGAAGCCCTATACATGTCCTCCAGATCATCTTCTACATTACAGTTCGGGTCATCATCTTCCTCCGTTTTGTGCTTCTTTTCTGGCAATGGTGTTGGCACCTCCTCCTCGTATTCGGTAGAGCTGCCTGATGACGATGATGTTTCATCGTGACTCTCATAAGGACTAGGCTGGCGCCATTGTCCTTCGTTGTCAGGCTTGTTAGCCATTAGAAGCTATGAAGAAGATATTGTCAGGTCAAAGATGCTAAGGTAACATGACAATTATATAAATGAAAAATCTCTCTTATATTCCTCCTCTTGAAAGATTACATCAATTTTTTCATTTACATTGAAGTATGTACATAAAATTTGAAGAAAAGTACAAAATGTGAAGAAAAGTACAAAACGATTAGTAAATTTTGGCTCAGATTTGCCCAATTGTCATCACAATGCGTCTAAACTGGTTGCTTGTATGGTATACAAGCCATCCTAGTTTAGGAGCTTCATTACAAGAGGGGGCATTTCATCATCATAGCCGTTGCCTCAGCAAAAAAAGGATACACATCATATATTCATCCTCATAAATGATTACATCATTTTTTCCATTTACTGATGAAGTATGTATACAGAATGTGAAGAAAAGTACAAATTGCTTGGTAAAATTGGCTCAGATTTGCCCCATTGTCATCATATTGCGTCTAAATCGGTTGCTTGTATGGCGTAAACAAGCCATCCTAGTTTAGCGACTTAATTACAAGTCAGGGGGCATTTGATCATCATAGCCGCTGCCTCAGCCGAAAAAGATTGACATCATTGCATATGCCACTGCCTTAGCATATTTTAATAGGTTGAAACCACATTTCATTATTGCATTACTAGGAGAGCAGAGCATAGTAATCTGATTAAATAGCAACAAATCATAGGCAAGAGCGTGGAGAGTAGTAGAGTACTAGTATAGTGTAGCAGTACAGGCAACAAAGCAACAAATCATTGGCAATTAATTGAGGCGATCAAGCGAGCCCAAAAGAAAAGCATTGCTGCTGCTCCCTATTGCATTGCTGCAGCTCAAGGCACGCAGACAAGCCCCCAGAGAGAACAAATACCGCTGCTCCTGCTGCATTATCAACTGATTCAACTGTAACAGCCACCTATAAATTTATATTGAAGATAGAATGCCATAATTTGCAAAATTCAAGTGCTGTGTGCGTTTGTTGGCACTAAATCCAAGTGTCCAGGTGACCAGCACCTGCCTCCCTTCCTCCTGTCCCTCTCTGACTCAGAATGAGTGTTGGCATTTCTAACGTCACTACTAAAAAGCAGAGATAAATCCTAGCCCTAGCAACAACGTCAGAAATGGTCGGTATATAATTAACTTGTCATTAGCAACTAGCCACCTATTTATCACTATCATTCCTAAGCATGAATTAAGTTGTCATCCTTAATCATATTGCTCAAGAAATAACTATAGATTTACATGTATTCAATATGACTAGGCAGAAATAAAAGATGAATATAAAGATAAGAATATAAACTAAGATCGGTTCTGCAAGCGGACAGATAATTATACCGTTGTAGCATTTTACCTAGGGAAGTCTACCAGGTTATCGATTTATATTTACACCACTGGGAAGGTCTATATGTAGGACTTATAAACTATAACTTATACTATTGATGCGAAAGGCAAACCATAACTAGAATCCTACTCATAGCAGGGAATAAGTCACATGATAAAAGATATATATGATAAATAATAATGATCATCAGTCATCATAAATAGATAAACATCGAGCTCTTCTAGTCATAACAATAGCTAGCCAATGGATAAACTCAGGAATAAATACTAAGGTAATTCAATAACTACGTCAATGAATAACTCTAATTAGTGCAACTACATCTAGCAATCATTGTTAAGTTAACCCTATATCATTATCACATGTAAAGAGGTATCAACTAATGAGGGTATTAAGACACAAGGGTCACCTCCTTCGCGACCGTGCCCATGCTAGTCCTACGTGCGGAGGGTGGACTACAGAGGAACCAACGCAGCTTGTCACTGCGCGGACTACTACCACACGTCCCGACACGTTAGGGTGCACTCGCGGATAAACAAGATATCTAGACACCACGTCTACATATTGTCTACCATCTACCCAGCGCCGCTTGGGTAAACGCTATACGAGCAATTACATGAATTCAATAAGATCAAACCAACTATCCTAGACATATAATCAAAGTAGACAATGACTATTGCAATTAAGAATATATAAGAGATTAAGAACAATGTTGCCTGAATCATAATGAATACAATAAGAGCAAAGTACTAGAACTATACCGAACTCCGTGCTCTAGACAGACGCCAGGGGCTCCGGATCCCACTGAAGAACTAGAACTCTTCTACTTCTAATCTAACTAGGCTAAAGCTATGAACTAGAGAGGCTCTGATGAACTAGAGAAGGCTCTTGATGGCTGGATCTCCAAATGACTTGATGCCTTTAGGGAGGGGGGTCTACCCCTTTATTTATAGCCCTTGGGATCGGCGTGCGCCGCGCAGGATCAAACCGACGTAACCAAGGGCCAAGATGACTCCTCGTAGGCGGTGGAGGAAGCTTCCGGAAGGGGGCCGAAACCCTAGCGGGCGCCGGGCGGCCCCAAGGTGGGGCCGGCCCCCCCACTTTTCCTCCTCTCGGGGTCCCGTTGCTTTAGGTGTCTTCTAGATGGTTCCCGAGCCCAATCGTGATATTTCCGTGGGCGGATAAGTTTTCGTGCTTATTTTGCACTAGAATCCCTCTTTTTCAGCTTTTAAAAATCACCTGAAAATACAGAATATGCAAAACTCGTGGAATTTGTTAGATAAAGCCCTAGACTAGTGTGTTTTCTTGTTTTCCTTCGGGTAAAAAGCCCTAGTAAAAATTGACGCTAACGAGTGTCAACAATACCCCCAAGCTTACCTTTTCCCAGTCCCTTGGCAAACAAACTAAACCTAGTTGTTATTACATTTGGATCGAGGAGTTGCTACAATGTTATTATACCTTCCAAAGACACATGCTTTCAAATGAGAATTTCCTCCGGATCAAACAATGTATGCTCTAACCTTCAAACTTACTCATTTTACACCTGTAATATGGGGCTTCACAGCTTTTTGCATAAGTCTTGAGCAATCGAAAGATAGAACAATCAAGCTAAGTACTATGTCTCAAATTCTTTGCAATAACAATATTCCGAGTTTTTCATAAGTTTTTAGAATAAAACTCGAGCTTAATTGTATGACTCCCTCAAGTCTCTCAATGTATGTAGTATTTGTGGTTCTCTCTTGAGGCATTAATGATGTTATGCCTCCTATAGCTAATGGTATATATGGTGGAGCTCATAGGGGTGGCAATAATAAGGATAAGCATACTTGCAAAACATGTATTGTAAAGTCAACTAGTGGATCCACAGAGAATCAAGGCATACAATCAAACCAAGATGTGCATGTGTATGGAATATGGTGGCTAGGTGAATATGTGTTATTTATGGCTAATTTCTAATTCTAGGGTTGCTCTTTGAAAATAACTCTCTATTTGAAATTTTTCTCGGGAAAGACATGGGCTATCTTTATTGTTATTATTTTTTTTTATTCGGGGGAGGCGGGCATCTAGTACCCATTGTTTTAATTCTTTGGGACACTTGTCCATCTTTTACTCCCTTTTTTTCTTTCTTTCTTTTTTTTTTTTTTTTTCTTTTCTTTTTTCTTTGCATAGCCACATGCATCCTTTGAATACAATAAATGGATCGAGAGATATAATCGGGACTTAGAGCATTAAAGACAGGGGGTTATCCTATAGGGTGATTGTATATTTTTGTGTCCTCTCCCGGTGTAGGAGGTGAATATTTTATGATGAATATGTATGGAAATATGTTGAATGATTGCGATTACCCCTAAAGTAGGAATAATGCATATGTGGACTGGAGTGTGTAAGTGTTTCTTGGTTTTAAAAGCATGACAAGACTCTCATAAGGTATACAACACAGGTTGACTGAACTCAATGCAAAGTAAGCAGCTTGAATGTGAAAAGGTTTTCCTATCCTCTAAGATATTAATTCTGGCTTTGGTAGGAATTCACATTTGTCATACAAGAGCTCATCATGTAATTTTTTAGATTTTCAAAATAAACCTCCAGAACTTAGCAATGCTAGGAATAAGATAAATAACAGCTCAACCTTTATGAACCATATCAATCAACTACCTAGACTTAGCGCAAGCTTATGCCTCCACAATTAAGGTTCAGAATAAATTCTCCAATTAAAACAATAATGCTTAGAACCAGGGAGATTTTAAGTTTAGCAAGTAGGTACTTAGTAAGCATTATAACAGAGCAACTATTCATCATTTCCAAGACAAAATTTTAATGTTCATCAGTTTTTAATTAACTCTAGCCTAGACTGACTCTAAACATACTCTAATATAATTAATACTAACTAAGACTTCTTTTTATTGGTTTTTAGATTTTATTTAACCAAAGACTCATAAAAGACTCAACAGGCGTGGACCTTCATGTGCCCACATATTTTTGGTATTTTATGACTATATAAAGTAGACTCAAAAATCGCTTAGGTGTAGTCACCTGATAACTAGGGGATGCTCCTCCCCCAAGCTGGATGGTTGCAATACTTGGTGTAGATGTCCTTTAGAGTGAGCTAACCAGTAGCGGACCTGGTGGGTGCCACTGATAGACTCTCTCCTTGCTATGATGTTATTCCTGCATAAATACTCTCCACAAAGAGAAACCAAAACTCGAGGCTCAAATTTGTTAATGGGTTAGCGGTCAGCCAAAGAGTAATTGATCACCTTTATGAGCTAGCTTTAATATTGTCTAATTTAAACAGGATTTCACTTTTATCTTATTTTTTAAATTTTCTATTTATTATGTAGGAAATTAAATATGAATGCTATATTTTTTATTATTTTTATTTTATGCCACCACAGCGGATGTTCCTTCGGAAAATACCATAGGGTATCCACATGGGGCTTTGTGATGCCATGAGTAATGCAGTAAATATTTTTGTTGTTTTTATATCTTTTAGTGTGTAAACAAAATTATGCTACTAAATAAATTGCAAATGCATTTAATGAGATATCTACCATTCTAACCTTATGGCTAGGGTACGGAATTTAAAGTCTACCGACAGGACTTAGATAGAGGAGAACACTTACTCAGTGGGTTCATCGTCTGAGGTAACCTCAGTCAACTCCCCGTTTCGTGGTGATGCCGCACGTGCCTCCTTCCATCTCGTTTCTGTCTCTTTTGCTTCTAACCGTGCTGATAACTAGGGGATGCTCTCCCCCAAGCTAGAAGTTTGCTTTTGGTTTGATCGTTGAAGCTGAGTGGTCCTCACAGAGGAGCTCATGCTTATAAGAGCAAGTGTTGCCAGGAATACTTTAATCTCATCACCTAAGAAGTTACTTTCTTTACACAGGGGTCAGCTGCATGTCGAAAAGGTGTACTTCAAGTGATGAAGATGAATTTTCCTAGGTAAGGCTGGCTCTTGGAGTCATCTGCTGAGAAAGCTCTCACAAAACACCAAAACTCGTGGAACGGTATTAGGATAAAACATTAATGATTAGCCATTTTTAGAGGATTGGTTGTTGTAAAGGTTTGAAAGTATTTTTAAGATAGCAGTATTGCAGCAGGATGCTCAGTTAATCTTTTTGGATTTTATAGGTTTATATGCATAAAGTGCAAATGCATGATATATATTTTTTATTACGTATGCCACCACAGTGAGAACTCCTACAGTTTTTATACTATAAGGGTTTCACATGGGGCTTAATGTTTTTAAGATGCATGAATGTAGCCTAATGCAAGACTATTTATTTTAATTATTTCTATGCATTGCTAATATAGAAAAGTAGTCATGCTAAAGAGAGAATAAATCATACGATGCAAGAAAGTACATATAGATAACTACCGATGTTACCTCACGGCGAGGGTTCGATATTTATAGTCCTTCGAACTAGACTTCTCCTTGCAGTAGTTCATTGAGTACTTCGAGTTGCTCTTGAGGGTAAGGATTGAGGTGGTGCCTCCACTAGTAGCTCCCAATGGCAGTGCCACCTTCTTTCTTTCTGTTGTAGACGTCTCAAAGCCAATTTTATGTGTATCATTATTACTAGTTGAGAACTCTCACTTGTAGAATTTGGGGAATTGTCTCTCCACACTTTAATTGAAGTGTGTTCTGCCCATAAAGACAAGGTAGAGATCAAGTGCATGGGCTCTGCTGGTGGGGAAACACCAACAGAACCAGAAATTTATTCATTCTCTAACCTTGGGCACAATAAGATTGATATTATTCATATTGTTCATTCCTATCATAGGTGAGAGGACTAGAAGTATAAATATGACATTTAAACTTGTGAGATAAAGAGTAAAGCTACTTAACCACTAGAAAAGACTGTTCATCTTTATAATGTATCAAGAATAATAGATGAAGTATTTATAGATTACTTGGTTAAGACTGAGATTAAGAGAATGGTGCTATGAATAAACTTAGAGAACAAATCATGTTAAGTTTAATTAGGTTGATCAAATTAAGTTGTAACTATAACATGGTTGTATTTTCATTTATTGCACACCAAAATCAAGAGGAAATTAATGACCACTTATCTTAAGATGTTACCTCCATTATTAGAGCATGATGAAGGGTAAATGAAGTTCAATGGTCTCTCTTTTCTTGTATCTTGGGTTGTTCATTACCATCTTGTCTCATATGTTGTATTCCTTTCTCACTCTTCAGACCTTCTGTTTCTCTCATTATGTCTTTTCTCGCAAGGGGTTAGTTGACAACACATACCCAAAGGGATATTCTATTTATCAAAGTACGGATAGTGTTTGCCTAAGAGTTAAAGATTAATTTGTAGCTCGTGCTTTCAATGATTCACCACTATTTTAAAACTCTTTTTTTCATCAAGGTTAAAGCAAGGATATTATTTTGAAGCATACCCTTAACCTTGAATTGATTCTACGAATAGTCTCCTCATATGATTTAAATATTTTTTTATGTAGGAGGAGTTAGTCTATATGTACAACTAAATTCTTATATAAGGATGCTTGATTTTCATAATGGTTAAGTAATATACTAAAGCATACTAATAACAGAGAATAAAGAAGCTTGCTAGACTAAAGGTATTTATTCAAATAAAACCAAGAATATGTATGGTGAACCACATTAGCATTTTATTTTATATAGATATATAGCAAGTTATGTTTGAGCATGGCATAGGGCAGAAATGATCAAGACAAATTAGCAACATGGTATAAGATGTTAATTGTAGTTACATGTTGTATGAGGCTTGGACAAACGTACCTCATATCTTCATTCTTCTAAGTAAGTGGTGACAAACTTACTTGAAAGAGGAGGGGGTTCATATGTTGGTCTATTGGAGATGCAATAATGCTCACTTGAAAACTTCTTCTACAATAGATTAAAGTTGTTCTTTCCTGCAAAATATTAATGGACACATACCCGAGGGAATAACAAGATTGAAATACGGGTTTTTGTTGTCCATACTCTTTTTTTTATGATTTTCTTCTATGCTAATCAAGATGATATATGGTTTAAGATTATTTAGCATAAATTATGTCTATCATGTTTTATATTGTTGTTGCAATCTAGCATGGTTCAAGGCAAAAATGACTTGCAATAAAAGATAAATAAATATTAATACTCATAAGGAGGACTTTTTGTGCAAAGTTATCATCTGCCTTGATTCATCTCATATGTGAATTCCTTCTTGACTTACCCAGATTGAATTTGAGAATTCTCTTATAGGGGTTAGTCTGACAAAATAACTAGTATCTACTAAAGTGTACTATCAGCTCAAGAATCAACATAGACTCATATCTAATTTAAATCAGGAAAGGATTTTAACCTAAGCACCTTGCTTAATTCAAAAACCTTTTAGAAGTAAGATCAAATCACCTTATATGATTCAGAAAATAAACTAGACACCATGTCTATTTTAACTTAGGAAAAACAGTCAATGCTCAATTTCAAAGGTGTATGAAGATACTTCTAAATCTAAGCATACTATAGCAAATACAAGTAGCATGAAAGCACTGTAGAAGTTTATTCAAGTAGAGATGAAAAAGCATGATTATGGTGAGTTTTTTTATTTTATTTATTTATAAGAATGCAAGTTAGGATGGAACTAAACATGTTATGGATGAAAAACTTTAAACTAAATGAGATGGATGTTTGGATTGTAAAAAGTAAACATGTAGTGGAATGCAAAAGATAACTACTCATCAAATTTAAAGTCTATGAGCAAGACTTCCTCACCTTTATTTGATCATACTTACTATGACTCACATGCTGGAATTTGTGAGTGATGCAACATCTTTGTTCCCGTCACTTGAGATATGAATTAAAGTGCTGTGACGTCGACCTCTTTCTCCAACATTGGATTTGTTATGTTTATTTTGTGGGGGCATGCCGGAAGGTCGTAAACCGGTCGTTCATTACCCCGCATAAGATATTAAAGTAGACAAACAAGGGTAATCCTGCTTGAGCGGGGGTTAATGGTTATTTCGATCACATAATTGAGTATAAGTCTATCAATGTTCTTTAATTGCCTAGCTACCTTCCCCGGCAACGGCGCCAAAAATGCTTGTTGGCATTTCTAACGTCACTACTAAAAAAAGAGATAAATCCTACCCCTAGCAACAACGTCGAAAAATGGTCGGTATATAATTAACTTGTCATTAGCAACTAGCCACCTATTTATCACTATCATTCCTAAGCATGAATTAAGTTGTCATCCTTAATCATATTGCTCAAGAAATAACTATAGATTTACATGTATTCAATATGACTAGGCAGAAATAAAAGATATGAATATAAAGATAAGAATATAAACTAAGATCGGTTCTGCAAGCGGACAGATAATTATACCGTTGTAGCATTTTACCTAGGGAAGTCTACCAGGTTATCGATTTATATTTACACCCTTTGGGAAGGTCTATATGTAGAACTTATAAACTATAACTTATACTATTGATGCGAAAGGCAAACCATAACTAGAATCCTACTCATAGCAGGGATAAGTCACATGATAAAAGATATATATGATAAATAATAATGATCAGTCATCATAAATAGATAAACATCAGAGCTCTTCTAGTCATAACAATAGCTAGCCAATGGATAAACTCAGGAATAAATACTAAGGTAATTCAATAACTACGTCAATGAATAACTCTAATTAGTGCAACTACATCTAGCAATCATTGTTAAGTTAACCCTATATCATTATCACATGTAAAGAGGCATCAACTAATGAGGGTATTAAGACACAAGGGTCACCTCCTTCACGACCGTGCCCATGCTAGTCCTACGTGCGGAGGGTGGACTACGGAGAGGAACCAACGCAAATGTCACTGCGCGGACTACCACACGTCCCGGCACGTTAGGGTGCACTCGTAGATAAACAAGATATCTAGACACCACGTCTACATATTGTCTACCATCTACCCGGTGACATTTGGGGTAAACGCTATCTGAGCAATTACATGAATTCAATAAGATCAAATCAACTATCCTAGACATATAATCAAAGTAGACAATGACTATTGCAATTAAGAATATATAAGAGATTAAGAACAATGTTGCCTGAATCATAATGAATACAATAAGAGCAAAGTACTAGAACTATACCGAACTTCGTGCTCAGGGCAGACGCCTTGGGGGCCTCGGATCCCGCTGAAGAACTAGAACTCTTCTACTTCTAATCTAACTAGGCTAAAGCTATGAACTAGAGAGGCTCGATGAACTAGAGAAGGCTCTTGATGGCTTTGGATCTCCAAATGACTTGATGCCTTTAGGGAGGGGGTCTACCCCTTTATTCATAGCCGGTGGGATCGGCGTGCGCCCGATCAAACCGACGTAACCAAGGGCCAAGATGACTCCTCGTAGGCGGTGGAGGAAGCTTCCTGCGGAAGGGGGCCGAAACCCTAGCGGGGGGCGCCGGGCGGCCCCAAGGTGGGGCCGGCCGGCCCCACTTTCCTCCTCTCGGGGGTCCCGTTACTTTGGGTGTCTTCTAGATGGTTCCCGAGCCCAATCGTGATATTTCCGTGGCGGATAAGTTTTCGTGCTTATTTTGCACTAGAATCCCTCTTTTTTTCAGCTTTTTAAAATCATCACCACGAAAATACAGAATATGCAAAACTCGTGGAATTTGTCGGATAAAGCCCTAGACTAGTGTGTTTTCTTGTTTTCCTTCGGGTAAAAAGCCTAGTAAAAGTTGACGCTAACGAGTGTCGACAATGAGGCAAGAACTATAGCACACGCCCGGCAAGAAGCGGTTTGAACTGCAAAGACAAGTGAGAATGAGGCATGTAGCGAGGCCTCTCCAACTATACACACTAGTAGTGGCCTATTGCCATACACCCAAACAGTGCACAAGTGAGAAATTACAGCATATATGTTTCTGCAGCAGAATATTGGCATGTGGCAATAACAAAAGAGTAACATGAAGATAATACAGGCAGCAAATTACAGCTAATTATCGAAATTGATTTCACACAATTTTGTTAAATGGGGTCGAAGCATGTGGCAATTTTTTTTAGGGGAAATGCTACTGGCGGTGGCATATTTTGCTCGAGAATATTGGCATGGCATCACGAGGCGGCAAGTATTGCAATAGCATCACATAATATTGCACTAGCATCACGAGGCGGGCAAAGAAAGGGGAAGAACCTCGTGCTAGCCTTGCCGCGACGATGCTTTCGGGCGAAGATGGGGCAGGAAAAGACGGTGTCGACGACGGCAGCTCCAAATCCGTGGGTGGAGGCGGCAGCCCAAATCCAGACGGTGGACGGGCGGTGGCACAGATGGCGGACGGCGACGCCTAGGGTTTCGTAGAGAGGACGGCGGCGCCAAGCGAAAGCTGCCAGATGGAAGACGGCGGCGAAACCCCTAGTGGAGTGCTCGACGGAGAAGAGGGCGACGGATCCGCACCCCCCGGTGTAGGGCGCGCGCCGAGCTCACGGAGGGGCCGGGTCGAGCTCACGGCGGCGGGGCGGGGCTCCAAAGAGATCCCGTCGCCTCTTCGGGGCCCACGGGGTCGAGGCGACGACGGCGGCACACCGGAGGAGGTGAGGGGGACCGCCGAGGGGAAAGAGACGGAGAAGGATGCGCCCCAGAGTTGTGGCGGACGGCGGCGGCGGGCTCCAGCCCGATCCCCTGTCGCCGTTCGGGGCCACGGGGTCGAGGCGCACGGCGCGGCTCATCGGAGGAGGTGAGGGGACCGGCCGAGGGGAAGAGACGGAGAAGGATGCTGCCGGAGTTGTGGCGGGCGGGCGCGCGCTGGGCTCAGCGAATCCCGTCGCCGTTCGGGGCCACAGGGGTCGAGGCGGACGGCGGCGGCACACGGGCGAGGTGAGGGGACCTGCCGAGGGGAAGAGACGGAGAAGGATCTTGCGCCCGGAGTTGTGGCGGCGGGGCGGGCGGCGTCTTCACTCAAAATTTCGGCACCCCGCCGGGGAAGATTGGAACAACACGAAGGACTTGTGAATTTTCGAAGGGGGTAAGCTTCTTATATAGGTAGGCATTTTTCGAGGCGGTTTTGTTAAAAGAACCGCCTCGGTTAATAACCGAGGCGGTTGTTTTAACAAAACCGCCTCGATTAATAATAGTAGTATTTTGGTTTAAATTATATATATTTAGGTTCAAATTTGTTTATATTTAGATTCAAATTTGATTGGTAGTTTGGCTTAATATTTAATTTGTATTTTGGTCGATTAGTGCTAGTAGTACATAAAAAACGCGTACTTGCACATGTTGTTGTAGTAAAAGTACTCCCTCCGTCCTTAAATACTAGTCGCTTCGCTTTCCGAGACACAAATGCCGACAATTTTAATAAATAATAAATATCATCGATTAATATCATCGAAAAGATCTTTGGATCTAGTTTTTTTAATAAAATTATTTGAAGATGTAAATATTGTACGTATTTTCTATAAATTAAAAGTTTGTGGCACGCATCCCATGGCGACATCTAAATAGGGACGGAGGGAGTATGTAGTAGTGGATGTGTCATAAACTTGCGTTCATAATAGAATTCATAAATGTTAATGGCATTACATAAGTTATTACATAAAAGTGTGTCATCACACTCATTTTGGTGCCGACGCTACCACGGTCCTCTTTTCACCATCCGGACGACACCAGGGCTTCATCTTGGTCTTGTTGACACAGGTCTCGACGAGCTTGATCTTGGATGGATGATCAGTAAAGAGCGACATCTCCGAGTAATTGTTGTGGTCTTCGGGACTCAGTACTCCATCTGCTCCCACGATCCTCCGCTTTCGACACAACCACATGCTTCTTGGTGTCTTTGGGCTTTGCGAAGTAGGCTACCTGCGCAACGCGGTTTGCTACCACCCATTGGTCATCTTTGTACCCCACATTGCCGAGCTCCACCGTGGTGAGCCCAAAATCATCCACAACAACCGCCGTCGGCTTTACCCACTGGCACCGGAATATAGGCACCTGCAGGTCTCCACCGTAGTCAAGTTCCCATATCTCTTCGATCTGCCCATAGTATGACATGATCTTCTTCGTCTTGTCATCGATGCCCTCATATCGAACGCCACTATTTTGTGAGGCGCTCTTCTTGTCCTTCTCTTTCGTGTGGAACCTGTAACCATTGATGTCATACCCTTGCCATGAGGTGATTTGTGTTCTAGGGCCTGACGCAAACCTTGCTTCATCAGTTTCTCCATATATGCCTTGCTCTTTGATCCACGTCGTGAAATTGATGTTGTGCTGTTTCTGAACCCATGCCTCACCGCGTCCACCACTAGAAAGGCGGATCTCATCTATGTGCTTCAACCCCAGTCTTCCATGACCACTAACTTTGAGCGCTATTGTGAGCTTGTTGCGGGGTCTCTTCATCTACATCGGTCACGGACTTTTCTTCCCGTACATCCCATCCCCGAGGTTTTCCCTCATGCAAAGGGACGGCAACCCAATCGCTCTTCCATCCCTAATGTATTTGGTGCACCAGTTAACGGCCTCCTCCGTTGTTTATGCCTCGATCATAGAGCCCTCCGGGTAAGCACGATTATGCACATATCTATTGAGGGTCGACATAAACCGCTCGTATGTCCATATCTGATGAAGGTACACCGGGCCTAGTTCCTGTATCTGATCAACCATGTGCATCATCAGGTGTGGCATAATATCAAATAAAGACGGTGGGAAGCACATCTCAAGCTGACAAAGAGTTTCTGCGATGAATTGTTTCAGGCCAGGCAGCTCAGCTTCATCGATGACCTTCTGTGTAATCTGGTTAAAGAAGTAGCACATGCGTGTTATTACCATCTTAACGTACTCCGGACCGATACATCTGATCACAATTGGAAGGAACACCGTAAGCATGACATGGCAGTCATGCGAGTTGAAGTTGGTAAGAGTGAGGTCTTTCATAGAGACAAGGCTCTTGATGTTGGAAAAAAAACTAGTCGGCACCTTGACTGCCCTGAGCCACTGGCACATAGCCCTCCTCTCATCCAATGTCAGGTTGTAGCTCGCCCCTGGGAGGTCGACTTTTCCATTCTGCGCAGCCAGTGTCGGTTAATTTCGGGCCCGATGCCCATGTTGACCAAATTCTGACGAGACTTGAGATCATCCTTTGTCTTTTTCTTGATGTCAAGCGAGGATTCCTATCGTGCTCTCAAACACATTCTTCTCCGTGCATGCAATCGATGGCATGGGGCGTATCTAGTTCCTTCCAAAGATGATAGGTATTTGAAGAAACAAGATCGCTTCTTGAAAGGAACGGGGGCCGTGATAGGCTCGCCATTATTCTTCATCCTCTCGCACCCCCCGCTTTCTCTTTTTTCTTGGTTGGCTTTCCACCATCTTTCCCCTCTTTCTTCTTCTTCTTTCCAAACTTGATGTTTATGCCCTTCACCATGTCAAACACCTTTTGCCGTACCTTGTTCTTTTTCGGCTCATCGGTTTGAGGTTCGGCCTTGTTGTCAAAGTACTTGATTCATCATAGGTCTCCGATACACTTGCTTTTTACGGAGGAATCGTCTGTTCCTCATGTACACCATCTTCTTGGATGCAGCAAGGGTAAGTGTAGCGGTACCATCAATGCAAACTACACAACCGGTCTTACCTTTAATCTACCCGACAAAGTGAAAAAGACCGGGGTAGTCTGTTATGGTGACAAATATGATAGCCTTCATAGTGAAATCCTTCTTTAAGAACGCATCCATCATTTTGACACCCTTTTTCCCATAGAAACTGCATGTCCTCCATAAATGGCTCTAGGAAGACATCTATATCATTTCCGTGTCGCCGGGTCCTGGATATAAGCATGGTTAGTAGAAGATACCTGTTATAATAGATATTTGTAAGAGGGTCATTATTATATAAATTGGTGACAACAACTATCACACACACCGTCCAAGTTCCAAATAAGTACCTGCGCTTGTGACATAGATGGGGAGGTAAGTTGTAGATGGTAAGGATGACCGCCAGTCTTTGTCTGCGAGCTACTTAGGTCACCGAACAGTTCATCCCGTCGATATTTAGCGCGAACCCGACGTTCCTAGCCTCGTCACCAAACTCGGGAACTTGTCGTTGAAACGCTTCCACCGCTTGCCATTGGAGGGGTGTCGGCTTGCCATCACCCTTCGTGCGTTCGGGCCGATGCATGCCAAGACATGAGCTTCGCATCATCCCTGCCCCGAATATCGCACGCGGCCGATTGATCACGTGCAAGTACTAAACGGATAGGGCAAGACTTTTTCTACTCATATAACCCTCTTCTTCCTGGTCCTCTGGAGGTGGGGCCTGCTTCTTTGTCGTCTTCATCTTCTTCTTTGCCCCTCTTGAGGTGGGTCCGTCATCAGCTGCGTCCGTCCGACAACCAGCATTCCTCTTGTAACGGCTTGCTCCTTGGCGAGGGCGGACTACGCAAGTTCTCATACTCGCCCGATATAAAATACGATGGTTTGGACAGGCATGGAACTTTTAAGTTTCATCGCCACCGGCCTTTGACGGCTTCTTTGCCCGATAGGTATTGGTGGGCACCTTGTTACCCTCCGGAATGTGTCGGTGAGGATACGTAATGGTCGTTGAAGCTAGAGTCGGACCACCCATGGCGAGCCTTGAGCATCGGCATCGAAGATTGAAGCGTAACGCCGTCCCAATGCTTCGGACAACCATTGTCTGAGGGATCAATTGCCGCTGCTTCATCTCCCTGAAGTTCTCTAGCCACTTAGGATTCCCAAATAAGACATCATCCTGATCTTGACAGTTAGCGATTCTATCGAAGAGGTCCACATCTTCGGGGTCCAACACCTCCGCCGGATTACCACCATCGTCATCTGCGGTATCCTCCTCGCGCTTTTGTAGCGGATCTTCAATCGTGATGTAATCATGATGCACATCATTATTGTCACCCGCGGTGATGCTTTGGCTGCGATACTTCAGGTTGTTCTCCATTTTCTCCGTCAATCACCGCTTTGTGTCGTTGTCGCCGACGACTTGTTTTCTCTAGATGAGCAAGTGGTGGCGGCACTTTCGGATCTGATTCACCGTGGTACTTCCGGACCTTATAATCTTTGACGAAACCAAACCGCACTAAGTGAGATTGCACCACGCTCTCACCATGTGCCCGGCAAATTCTTACGGCTATTGCACGGACAAATTATGAAATCTCGACCCTTTCGGATGATGCTTTGTCGCCGCGAGGAATGAACTTTCTCTTCACATGATCCAAGAAAGATGGATCTAGCCTCGATCCCTTGTACATCCAATCCCTTGCCATCCGCGACCTTGCACACGTGCCAACAAACATATATAAGGATGGGAGCTAAAAACTTTGCATGTATGTCAAACTAGATCTAAAGTAAAGAGAGAGAAATAGAGAGAAAAAGAGAGGAAAAGAGAGAATGAACAAAGAGATAAAAAGAGGAAAAGGTGGGGTTTTGGAGAGTAAGAATCAACCTCTTATGGTGCCACCTTTCACAAATCCAAGGGTTCTTTCTCCTTAGGAGATGGTTCTTTCTCCTCCACTTAGATCTAGATCTACATGTAGGGGAAAGAGAGGAGAGGAGAGAGGGGAAGAGAGAAGAAAAGGAGGGTTGGAGGGTCGAATTGAGCTCTTGCGGTGCCCCTTCGCCTATTCCAAAAGCAAAACTTCCCCCCTAAAAATATACAATTTTTGCGGTTTTGGAGCTCAAAACCCGCAAAAATGGAGGAGAAGCCGCTGGGAAGAAGAAGGAGGCTCGTTGGTTATATAGAGCGAGGAGTTAACCGAGGCGGTTATTGTTACAAAAAACCGTCTCGGTTAATAGATCATTAACCAAGTCGGTTTGTGCTAAAACAAATGCCTCGGTTAATACATTAACCGAGGCGGTTTTTTATAAAAACGCCTCGGTTAATTGCCATTAACCGAGGCGGTTTGAAAAAAACCGCCTCGGTTAATATATTAACCGAGGCGGTTGTTATAACATAACCGCCTCGGTTAATGGGGATTAACTTGAGGCGGTTTTCTTATAAAAACCGCCTCGGTTAATGCATTAACCGAGGCGGTTGCTGCGGCTGGGCATTGCCTCGGTTGGGAATCATTAACCGAGAAAAAAACCGCCTCCGAGCTTATTTTTGAAGTGCCTTGCAAAATCTTTTGTGTAGTAGTGACTCCTGCAAAAGTGTCGTTGGCTTCGTCTGATAAAAAATGAAGCTACTACTGAGCCTTGTGTTGTGGTAATGGAGCGCACCATGCGAGCGTAGAGAAAGCTGAAAAAAGTAACTATCGCCGTACAGAAAACCATAGAGGAGGAGAAATGGGTTTGTATGCCTTTGTTGGAGAACGTGTTAGCCTCGAGAACCACTTTTTAGATATGAAACAAGAGCCTTTTACTCGTATGCCATTAAAAAGATGGTAATCTCACTGAAGGACCTCAAAAGTTCAATCTATCATAAGCGTACAAGTTTGAAAAATTTGTTTCTCCCACGCCGTTCCATCCGGTTGCCGTTCGTTTTTTTTAGTTTGGAAGACGACATGTGGGTCCGGTCGGTGTAAATGACCTAAATACCCTCGGTCCTACTTCTTTCTCTCTATGTCACACTGGCGGCAATGGACCCCACCGATCGGGTCTATCCTCAACCTCCCTCTTATCTCGCTCCACCTCCCTTCTTCCCTCCCCTCCCACCTCTATCCACGACCATAGCCGACCTCCCTCCTCACGCCGACCTCCTCCCCCCCGCCCCCCCGGGCCTTTGGGGCGGGCGCCCCCGAGGCGGCCGGGCGGCGTTCCCGCGCCCAGGCGGCCGGGCAGCCCCCTCAGCGCGCCCGGCGGCGGCGCGCTCCTCGCTCCCGCTCTCCCTCCCCACGGCGCTATTCTTCCCCGGGCGTGCGCGGCGCGCGGGACGTAAGCGCCACGAGGCTGGGCGCCCTTGCGGCAGAAAAGCGCGCTGCGTATGCGGCGGCTTGTGCGCGTGAGCAGCGCAGCCAGCGCCGGTCGAACAGGCGCTGAGCTCCGCCGCTCGAAAGCATAGCCCCTCGACACGCAGCGGCGCTTCGGGAAGCGGCAGCGGCGAGCTGGCAGCCTGGCGTCGCAGCGCTGCGGCGCAGCGCGCTTCAGCGGCGAGGCGCGGCCCTCGCGAGCAGTGCAGCCCAGCGTGGCAAAAGCGCACCTGCGTCGTCGCGGCTTCGCGGCGCGGCGTCGCGGCGCTGCAGCGGCGCTAGGCAGCGAAGCGGCGCGCAGCCTTGGCGAGGCGGGTTGCGGCCCTCGCGGGAGAGCGCGGCCTTGGCGGGAGCGCGGCCTCGCGGGCGCACGGCCGCCTGGCGAGTGCGGCTTCGTGGCGTGCGGCTTCGCGGCGGACGCGGCCCTTGCGGCGGCGCGGCGCTGTGGCAGAGCGGCTTCGCGGCGCACGGGCAGATGCGGCAGCGGCGGGAGCGGCCTCACGTGGCGCTGCGGGCGCCAGCGCTCACGGCGGGGCGTGACCCTCGGGCGCGTGCGGCTTCGCGCAACGCCCGTGCGCGGGCGAAGCGACGGGACCGGCCTCGGCGGGCGTGCGGCACGCAGCAGCGGCGGCGTCTCGCGGGCGCACGACGGCCGCAGCATCGCGCTACTCTGTCTCTTCTCCGTTCCTCCTCCGTCCTTCCTTCTCTCTTTTTCCCTCCCTTTCTCTCTCTTTCTCCTTTTTCTCCGGTTTGCGCGACATGGACCCAGGCTTGAGCGAGGACAAACGCCAGGGATGTTGACATCCTATCGATGTGTGGGGTCTACTCATCATTGGCGAGAGAGAGAAGAGGGCGGGACCCGGTTGTCACCGACTCAAGGGCATTTAGGACTTTTTCCAGTGTAGTTTGACACCGTTAAGTAGAGAAGCGGACGGAATGGCGTGGGAGAAACAAATTTTTTGAACTTGTACGCTTATGATAGATTGAACTTTTGAGGTCCTTCAGTGAGATTGCCATCTTTTTTAATGGCATACGAGTAAAAGGCTCATGAAACAATTCTTTTTGCTGGGGCTAACGAGGTTATGGGGGTGTTTGGTTGCCTGCCCATCTCAAAACTAGGCCTAGGCTGTCATCTTAGGCCTGTTTGGCTGCCAGCAAACGTGTTGGGGCCTAGCCAGCCCAAGCCAACCGTACTGCCGGGGCCTGGCTGGGGTTTAACGCAGGAATCGAGCGTTCAAAGTGAGCCAGGCCCGAGCCAGCCCCATCCTGTTCTCATCACCGCCCCACCCCGCCTCTCACCGTCTCTTCCTGGTTGTCGTCTCGACGCAACGCCGCCGGAGCCGCAGATGGATCCCAAGTCCAGCAACCCCACCACCTCGCTGCCCTCCGAGTCACCGCCCGCCTCCACGCCCACGCCGACCGGCTCCATGATCTCCCCGGCCTCACGCGCGTCCAGCTCTGCTGCCTTGCCGTCGGAGGTGGAGTACCCATTGGACCTTGCCATCCCCGGCAGCGGCGTCTCCCTCCCGCTGCAAATTCCGTGCAGAACTCGCTCATAGCCTTTGGTGGTGACAGTGCTGCTCAATGTGCCGGAGTCCCGTTGCCGCATCCTCTTCACGTGGCAAGCACGATCACGCCGGCCTTCACGAGTAGGGTGGCCTTCAAATGTGAGCTCCGCGGGCAAGCACGAGTAGGATGGGAAGTACACACGAGCAGCAGATGAGTGACGGCGGCGCGGCAAGCACGAGCCCGTCGGCCTTCACGTGACCTCCGCACACAGCTCCTCCCCGGAATGCAGGTAGGCTTGCTCGTTGTGCTGGATGGCCTGCTCGTGTGCTGTGTGCTTACAATTGATTGTTGGTTTGCTCTATTGCTTGCTTGGTTGGTTCATGGCCGCCACATGCTATGTGCCTGTGTGCCCTGCTCGATGCCCATCAACTGTTCGACAAAATGACTCAATGGTGGTAACCATACCAATTTGAAGAAGAGGTGACTGCATCAAAAGAAATCGGACAACCAAACACACCATGAAGCTAGACAGGCTTAGATGGCGCAAACAACCAAACAAATCCTCTTGGCTTGCTTGGGACAGGCTTAGGCTAGCCTTTGCTTAGTTTTGCTAGCCAGGTTAATGCTAGAAAGGAACCAAACATGCCCTATATGTCTGCGTTCCTGTTGCCCTAACTTTGCTGCGGATAATTCTCGGGATTGGTTCCACTGATTCATCGGATTCCATGATAGATCGCATAACCGCAGTTGTTCTACACGTCAGGAACTTGTTTCTGATGGACTGACCCAACCAACTAATTTAATTATCTAGACTAAGATGACTAAACTGGTAGTCTTCCGGTAATCAGCCAAAAGGGAAAACTAAGGTGTGCCTGTGGTTCCTGTATACTTAGTTCTACACATATTGCAAATTCTTATACAGAGTAGATTACTCATAGATTTCATTCGCGCTGAAATGAATGAGTTGTAGATTACTTGTTAATTGAACTAAGTATACAGGAACCACAACCAACAGACAGAAATGAACCAAAGACACAGAAATGAAGGTGCTGTTGATCCACTCCTCCGTGTCCGTGGTCCGGAACACGAGCACGGCGGGAGCGCGACAATGTATGGCACGCCGAGCTCCTGCATCGTTGGAGGACGGCGAGGAGATGTTGCCGGCAGGGGGCGGACACCGACGCGTACCCGGCAAGAATAGCGGAGGTGGGTTCTTGGCGCACTACGCGGGCAATGTTCCTCGGCAGGTCGGAGATTGGCGTCGGACAACCTTGTCGGCGACTCGGCGTCCCGGATCCAGCGCCGTCGCCGTTGGCGGCCCGCACAGGGGAGGAGGGCAGCGGCGTCGGGACTGGGAAGCGCTGGGCGAATGACAGCAGCAGGCCAAGAAACCCCGCCTTGTAAAGTTGTGCCGCATTCGGCCGCTGCCTGAAAAGTAGCTAAGCTCGGTTCACAGGTTGGGTCAACCGCAAGTAAAAAAAGAGTTGGGCCAACCGCGCCCAATGTGGCCTTTTTTTTTTTTTTTTTTTTTTTGCTGTGACCTAGGCCGCTTCAGTTCACAGGCTTGCAGCCCACTTTGCAGTTTGCACCAAGGTTTTTCTTACCGTTCGGGCTAAAAAACCGCCCGGCGGGCGGTTTTGGCTAACCGCCGCTTTAAAACGGTTCTGCGAAAAAAAGGCCGAATTCAAATGTCAAATTTGAATTTTGAAGTAGACTTAGTTCAAACGGTAAGGACCGGCTAACCGGCCGGTTAGTAGCGGTTACCGGCCGGTTAGTAGCGGTTACCGACCGGCTTAAATGGTAACCGCTCCTAACCGGCCTGGTGCCTTAATGGGCCGCGGCCTTTTTTTTCTTTTTTTCAAACTTCCAAACGTCAAAACAAATACTAAACGAACTCAAATTTGAAAAATTTTGACACCATTGGATTCTATAAATCATGAACTATTTTTAGGAATTTTTCTAGAATTTTTTTTTTCAAATTCAAATTTCAAATTTTAAAAACCCTAGCAGTTTGAACCAGTGGCAAACCGAACCGGTCCGGTCCGGTTTGGTCGGTAACCGGCCAAACCGGCCGGTTTACCAACGGTAAAAAAAAAACCATGGTTTGCACTGGCTTGAGAGAGTTTAATAATGGGAATATAAACCAGGCGCTTTATATATATGTTGGTACGCACCAACTTTAATCTTCCATCTCCCCAAAAAAAAAAAAACTTTAATCTTCCATCCACTTCGCTAGTATATGGTAGGGCCAATTTCAATCAAAGTTATCATCATATCTCATATATAAATGAAAACCGAAAGGTGAAAGCGAAGGCGCGAGTCAAAAGTTGGTTATCTATTATAGAACGTGAACGTACAAACGATAGTGCCTGTACTTGAATACTGAGAAGTACTATCCATCAGCGACTCGATAGATCCCCGTTCCCCTTATATATAGAATATAATAATAATAATCAAAATATACAAGTTTATTTAAGTGCAAAATATTATGCTTTATGCTCAGAGTTTAAGAGACCCTCAGCCCCCATGATCGATCACCTTGTGCAGGGTCTCCGGGACTCCACCATCGCCCTCATGGCGTCGCGGCTCGCGACCCCACTGGGCATTGGCTGCCAGGCTGGTACAATGACACACACGAGCGCGCTCTCCCGAACCTCTGGCAGTGGCAGAGAGGCAGACCCCAGCTGGTGCTCACACAGTCACACCCCAGCCGAGAACGGGATTGCCACGCCATCACACCAACGGTACCTCTCTCGTTGTCAACCCCGGAAACAGCACGAGAACAAGGAGGCAGGCCAGGCCAGGAAAGTCTTCCGCGATTGGAAGGACATGCGCCTGCGACAGCCGAGGGCCAGCCCCAGCACCAGAACATGCGCGCGCCAGTGGCAGTGCCCAGTGTGCCGGTGCCACCACCAGCGCCAGCCATGGGCTCGCGCTCGCTCGCGACGCGCCAGCCAGCCAAAGGCAGGCAGGCGGTTCCCCATGCACCGCCACATGAGCGCATAAATACGTCTCGATCTGCTGCAAATTTCCTTGCCCGCGCCGGCGGGACCCCGGCGGGGCGGCATGATTGAATCCAAGCTCTCTCTCCCATCGCCACGGCTTGGAAGACGATGATCGAGCACGCGGCTGGGACCGGGACCGCCCGGGGTCAATCAGGTTGGTGTCCCGTGTCCCCCTCCATTATATCTAGACAGTGTAAATAAAAAAGAAAAGGTTGGTGTCGGTGTTGGTGTCCCCCTCGCCCGGCTCGTCGGCCTCTTCTTCGTCGGCGTAAACCCGCCGGCGCGCCGGAAATTAGCTTGGGCATGCCGGGGATGGCTCGGCAAACACCGACCGAGCCTCGCAACGCTGCCGACGCATCGCATGACGACGTCCAGGACCACCCACCCCCCCAACACCCCCCCCACATCAGCCAGCTGCTAGTGCTAGGTACAGCTTCAGATCTGTGATGCTGTCATGCTGAGATTATACACGAGCTGCCAGATTTGTGATGCTGCTGTCATGCTGAGATGTTTCGCTGCGTGCCTGCGTCCAAGGACCATGATCTCGACACACGAATCAGCCGGTTTTCCAAGGGGGGCAAAAAACGGATTGTGCACCATAACATGATGTGCCACTGCCAGACTGGACCCAAAAAGAGAGCTCTGTTGGATTATTGAGCTGCCTGGCCACAGAACAGAACAAGAACTGGACCAGGACCTATTTGCTTACTACTAATACACTGCTGCCGCAGAATCTGTTAGTATTTGGCTACAATTCGCCTTCAATAAGCTTTGGGTTGGGCACAATGATTTACGCCTTGTTCAGTTCACCCCCCAAGTTGTAATTTCTTTCACTCTCTCTCCATCACATCAATTTCTATCCATATATATAGAGCATTAAATACTAGTAAAAAAATAACTAATTACACAGTTTAGTTATAAATCACGAGACGAATCTTTTGAGCCTAGTTAGGCCACGATTGGACAATATTTGCCAAATACAAACGTACAGTTGCAGCTTTTTCTAACATTTACGAACTGAACAAGGCCTTAGCTGTACAATCTCAACGCTTCATTTACACAAAAGGGGATCCAAAGGAGTCATCAAGGACTAAAAAGCGGTGATCCGAGAAGCAGGTTGCGGTAGGGACTGCACCGTCCTTTCGCACCGGGCGACCCGGAGACGGACGGCTTTGCTGCTCATGATGTGGGTGGCCCATGCCATTGCCATTGCCATGCCGCTCAACCACTCATCATGCACGTCACTGAATCGAGTGTCCTGCCCAACTAACTTTACCTCCCCCATGATCATGGCGACAGACAGCAGCCGCAGCATCTGTCCCGCCGGGGGCCGGCCTATTTCTATCTATCGGGAGTTCGGGACTCCTCACTCTCTCCGTTAAAATTTTCAGCTAGCTGCAGGGGAGCATGGAGAAAATGCTCGGAAAGATTGGTGTCACACGTACTGTCACCCCTCCAAACAGGTCAAAAGATAGCATATAAGTATACATTTTTTCTACCATTTTTTACATGATGGCTACTTCCACATAAAAAAGATAATAGAATTCACTTTCTCTGAGATCCTGTAGCATTCACCTTTCTCCTCTCGCAGCTCCAGTTTCTTTTTTCGAAGTGAACACTGACAGCTCCATTTGGCAATCCTAACAAGCAACAGTAACCCTGAGAAAACAGCTGTGCAATAGAGTACTACTACGCAATTGGGTGCAATTCTAGTAGAGTACGAAAAACAAAAGGAGTTCACAATGCTGTGGAACAATGAGTGTAGAGAGGAAAATGCACGGTAGGAGTCGAAAAAAATTCCAAACACTGTACTGTACCGTAGCTTACCTACAGCAGCCAGCAGCAAGTACGGCCAGAAAGTGCCACTAGAACAGATGGGAACTTCATTGATGGATTATTTCGACTAGACGAGTATACCAACATGTAAGATCGATCCATTGAAGGAAAATTAATTTGCCTTTGGGAGAAAAGTAAAATAAAAACCTATGCTTGATTTGCTGAAACACTTTTTGCTCAAGAGATCTATACAGCTGCTCCCAGCAGAGGAGGTGAACACTTGCACCGACACTGAACAAATGAATCGAACCAAGAAGAGAGAAAAAAGGAGGCCCTCTGAAGATTACAACTACATGCCGACCGTACCTGTTGTGCGATGCTGAACCGATCGAGGTTCTTGTGGCGTCATCATCATATCAGAGGAAGGAGATGCTCTGCTCTGTGATCTCATCTCAGTGAGCCACCGCTGTCCGGGATTGCAGAGTGATGCTCTTCTGGCTTGGGATGGCGAGCATGGCGGTGTGGTCCAGGAAGTCCTTGAGCTCCACGACCGACTGCAGTATCCGCCTGAGGTCATCGGTGCGCATGAATCCGGCGGCGCCGAGCCGCCGCACGGCGTAGACGTAGATGGTGAGGCAGCCCTTGCGGAACTTGAAACGCGCCATCTCGCTGCCCGTGAGCCCGCGGATGAGCTTCTTGTTCACGTCCCCGAGCGGGATCATGGCGGGCCACAGCTGGTCCACGGCCGCCTTCATGCCCTCGGACTCGAACACGAAGAGCACCACCTTGGACTTCTTGGTGCCCAGGCCCAGCGTCAGCGTGTGCCACGCCTGGTGCGCCAGGATGGTGAAGCTGGTGGGCATGTAGGTGGTGGTGGACGGGAACGGCAGGCTCTGGCACTCGCTCAGGTACGACGGCGGGATGTCCAGCAGCCGCAGCAGCTCCAGGGGCGACGCCCGCCGCACCGTGAACGACTTGACGATGAACTGCCCCCCGAACCGGATGCCCTTCACGTCGGCGCACGGCTTGAAGTGCGCCGCCTGCTCCGTGCCGGACTGCTTCTCCTTCTCCTTCTCCTTCTCCTTGTGTTTGTGCTTGTGCCGCTTCTTCTCCTCTGCCATGGCGTGCTTTCGGCTGGAGTGAGCTGTGCGGCTGGGGTGGTGGTGCCCGGGGAAAAGGCTGTAATGACGAGCCCCGCAGACTCCCTCCCCCTTCCTTGTGCTACAGCTGCTGTGATGACTGCTGTTGCTGGTACCATATCACAAAGGTGTTGTCAGAGTGAAGGGCCATCATCCGCTTGGGCATCAAGGAAGAGCTTAGCTTTACCATTTTTGTAATGTAATCCGGTTGGTAGGTCAGGCAACGGGAGGAGTTATTGGCATTTGACAACGCCCCCATCTTTGCCAGATTCTTAAATATACGTATATAAAACGATCTAACACTTGTTTATTTCAGAATCTTTGTACACGCACGCATGCGTGTCTACTTCTGCACTTATGGGTATAGTTTCGGCTATTCCTTTTCGTGTAGTGTAGCTCTACGACCCAACTAAAGATGATGATGCTTCTTTGTGCCTGCTCAAAAGGCAGCACATGATTCCAGGTTCTGTTAGGAAATTGGTGCAGCGTGCACGGCATTAAGCCTAATTCCAAATTTTCATTTGAGATGTTCTTGGACTACAGGTTCAAGAATCAAGATGACCAAACAATTTCTTGAAGTAATACAAAGGAAGTGCAAAGAGACAAAGAAGGTTGATCTAGAGCTGCCAGTGAGATAATCCAAAATTAAACGCTATACAAGATAGGTTTTGAAACATACCTGTTCAAACAGTTGCAATTGTTCTTGTAAGGAAAAAATCAGTGCTCCTGTCGGCGGCTTCCGCAAGCAGCAGAAACAAGTCTCAGTAGATCAGGTGAGCCATTGCTTTAGCTTTTGTTGTCCTCTCCACTTCTCATGTCACAGCAGTTATGAAAGCGAGTGATCTCACCGATCTGTCAGAGGATCAATATTGGTAAATATCTTGACATGTAAGGCTATCACCACAGATGGCGTTCCCACACTTAGAAGACTGCTATACTTAAAAGAGAATTCATTGAGGAATTACTTCAACAGCGACAGCACAACAACCTATGGCTAGCCCAACACAACTAGATCTTGGTGAATATAGAAACTGTACAGCAAGCTCTCCCAAATCTACAACCAATCCTTTCATTTTGTATTTATTGTCTGCTCTTACACATTATGTATCTACGGCTTCTTTACATAGTAAAAGAATTGGCCTACAGTGGACAGTTCAGATTTATGGACCTGGTAAAAGGCTTACATGTCCAAATCAATTCCTAAATAATAAAAAGAAACATCCATATAACATGGGTCAAAATTAATGATAACAAAGCATCAATTTACTGCTAACTCCGTTTTGAAGCTTGCTGTTTCAGATGTGATCCCTTTTGCTTTCTGTCAGCTTGCATTGGATCACAGTGGAGAATAAAGCACAAGAGTGAGCAGACACAAGTACCTTAGTTGCCACCTGGTGGTTGATATTAAGCTAAGTACATTGTAAAGGTACAGCTGGATAATGATTTCTCCAGTGTAACAACCAACCAACCAGCCTTAACATATAAATACCCTAGTCTAAAGCTCTAAATTGATCAGCACTGGTGTACGTTAATGAATCAACAAAACAGAAAGCTCATGATCAGAAAGCGCACTGGCTATTCTCTATGGATACCAGAACAGATGTCACGATGTCGAAATCAGAATTCAGAACTATGTGTTTACTAGTAGAATGGAAGAAAGTTATGAATGAAGCTCAACAGAGTTGGCTCACCAACTAAAGAATCAAGTCATTACATATTGAACTGAGGTATTGCTGTAGAAAGAACGATGAATATCCCCTGAAAGAGGCTACCATAAAAGGAAAAAAATAATCAGCAGCATGTGCATCAATGCATCAAATGTAAAGTAAAATATCAACCAATACAGTTCATATGTGCCTTGTAAGCTAAGAATACCCAAAAAAAAAAAAGAGGGGTCACCAGCAAGTACACTAATACATCGAATTGAGATGCAGTACTTCTGTAAAGGAAGCTCATTATGTTACCTGGACAAAAAGTACTTCCGCTTCAATTGTTTGGGACTGGAATCCAGTGTTCTAAATGATATAAGGACAGCCACTTAAATCACCTAAGTGAGCATGTAATATACACGGAACAAAGTTAAAAGGAAGTGCAAGAAGCGGGTTACTCAATGCAAATCGTTGTCACCAGTGAGAAGTAGTAAATTTGTTCAAAATCTGGAGTTATCAAGTGCACAACCAGGTGATCAGTGCTTCACACGACATATTGCTATGGTTCATTTGCAGTCCATTTTTTGAGCAATCAGCAACTTTTTAGGAAAAATAAAACACTACAGAATTGAATTTTACTCTGTTTCAGCCAATGATAAATGGAAAACATGAATTTAACTGGACAAAATATCAGGCTAAAAGCTCGTTATTTCCACAGCAGAAATACTCGGTCCACCAAAGGGCAGTGGACAAAAAACAACCAATGAACAGAACAGAATTGATTTTAAAGGCAACGGGCAAT
This sequence comes from Chrysopogon serrulatus, assembly GCA_015844335.1. Classification (NCBI taxonomy): domain Eukaryota; kingdom Viridiplantae; phylum Streptophyta; class Magnoliopsida; order Poales; family Poaceae; genus Chrysopogon; species Chrysopogon serrulatus. The sequence goes on along the minus strand of JADLZL010005715.1, from coordinate 49,223 downwards.
CGTAGCAAACCGATAGTATTGCAGTTTGCATCACACAAGCAAGCAGATACAAGTCAACAGATAAGCTTGATGAGGAATCAACTACATGCAAGCAAGACACTCCCACTCTACAGCTGCTGTATAGGATTTAGAAGGGAGCAGCTCTGGCGATGACTTCATACCCGAGGACGGAGGACCGGACCGAACGCAGGCCGCTTCTAAGGGGAATACCATCGAACACCTGGACTGCATTCTAAAGGGAAAAACTGATCATCCAACATGACCGAAACTGCCACGCTGCTTGCCCTGGGAGCAAAGGTCAAAGAGAGAGGAGAGGAGAGGAGACGAGTGACGAGCTCTCATCCTGACACGAGTCCATCTGGTTTGGTTGGCTGACTGAGCTGTGCAACGGGCAACAACAGGTCGGACTCAGACCCAGCGGCGACCGAGCGAGAACGTGTCAAGCCGTCGCCGGCGGCAACGGGTGTGACAGAATGCAGGCGGACGGACACGGGACACCTGAGATTTCTTCGGCAGTCCTCGCGTGCTCTGGAGTCTTGGGGCGCGAGGCTTGAGACGGAGACCCCTCGCAAGTCACACGACACGGCTGGGGCGGGGCCGCTGGGGCGCTGGGCAGGGCAAGGCATTTGTTGACAGCCGACCGACCACAACGGCCTCAGCAACAGGCAAGTCAGCAACTCAGCATGCCGCGCTTTTTTTTTTGACGGCGGCCGTCGCCCATCGGGCATCAGGCGATGCCCCGCGCCAGGCGCTTCGGGCCGACCGTGCGCCGGACAAGCCCATGCGTACTACTCCGTCCCCAATGGGATGCGTCTTGCATTACTTTTCAACTTTTATGATTGGCCAAATTTATTAAAAAACTAGATTCGGCGGCACTAATTATATATTATAAATATTAATATTCGCCCTTTTTTGTCGGGCATCGGGCGGAGGGATATATAACAGGGAAGGCATAGTGCTGCTGATGCTGATGATACATGCTCGATGCTCGATTTGTTTGGTTCTCGCAAGAGTTATCTCACGACATATCTGCCGACCTTGTTTAGCGCGGAATTGCAAGTTTTTTTCACTCTCCCCATGCGTGTAAATAGCATTAAATATAAATAAAAAAATAACTAATTGGGAAAATCATCTTTTGAGCCTGCTGCTTGGATGCTGATGACTTTACAATCTCTCGATTTGTTGCTCGATTTGTTTTGTTCTCGCAAGAGCCTATTGGGCTCACGAGAATATTTACTAAAAACGCTGCTATTATTTATAAACAAGGCCCAAGATTATTCCAATGCATCAATCCATACATGCAGTTCGAGCTCGTAAGACACTTTACATGTTATTAGAACTACTAATAAACTTGGACTAGAATTGCCACTCGGATAAATACATGTCTACACGATGACTGTCTCGTTCATTCGTCCTTTGACGATTCGAACAAGCTTTGTGAAACTTACAAGTACTCCCTCCGTTCAAAAAACATACAATTATGGAAAGCGTGTCAGTCAAACTATATCAACTTTGATCAAATTTATAGCAAAAAGTATTAATATTTATGTCTTAAAATAAATTTATTATGAAAATATATTTCATAATCAATCTAGTGATACTTATTTTGTCTTATAAGTTTAAGTATTTTTTCATATAATTTTAATCAAAGTTTGTAATGTTTGACTTTTCGGGATGTGAGAATTGCATGTTTTTTTGGAACGGAGAGAATACGTACTACTGTACTACCGTGTCCATACGGTACGGTTTGTCATAAAAGTCAAAACAAGAGCCGGTGGAGAAGAACGGAACAAAAAACCTCGACGTGCTCGATGTCAGCATCAGGCGGCCCGTCGACAAACAGACAAATTAACCAACGGGCCGGTGGAGAAGGAGAACCGAAGCGGGTCGCAGCCGCGCAGCAGTTGACTCACCTTGGCAAGCAACCTCGTGGTGTGGAGCGCAAGAAGACCGCCGAGGTGGACCAGACCAGACCAGACCGAGGCACCGGGGCCACCGTGGCGCCGTGGCGGCAAAGCGCTAGACGCCAAGCCCAAGCGGCACCCGGCGGCGCGACGCGAGGGACCGGACGCGCCGTCCGTTCCGGCCTCGATCGATCGGTCCATCGGACGCGCGACGGCAAGAGGGATCGGATCGGACGGACCAGGAGCCGTTACGGGTTTGGTTCAAAACCTCGTGCCCGCTACGGCAACTGCTGGTTGGGGTCGTCCACGCGTCGCCGGCGCACCCTAATATTCCGCCGTCGTTTTCCTCGTTTGGTGGGGGTGGCTTCAGTTCGATCATGTTTCGCTTCGCCTGATCCTTTTGTTTCTACACCCGCAAAGATTGTCAATCGCGAAACGGTCCTTCATTTGGGACCAGCCACATGACAAAACAAGCCTCATCGGCTCGTCGTTGGAAAGGCATCTCCTAGCTTCTTCGGCTTACAACACTGACAAACGAGTTGAGAAACTGGTTTCATCAGCTCTCCGTCTCATTTTGGAAAAAGTGAAACAATTTCCTGCTACATTGTACAACTTTTTTCTTCATTTGCAAACAATGACCAAATTTGTAAATTTCACTATCCTAAATATACTATTGGGGCTTGTTTGGATAGAGGAGATAGAGATTAGGATAGGGATAGGGAAATAGATGAACGGCTAGGATTGAATGAGATGTAAAGAGTGAATGGATAGGATGAAATAATACCCCTTGGAGGGTGGGGATATCCCTATCCCCATCCCCATCCCCATCCCAGCCCTATCCAAACGGCCCCTTGGTGTATAATCACCAATAAGTATACATATATATGCTTGGATAGAACGCGTGATTCACATTGCATAGTGTGGAACTTTCGTCCATTTGGATCGGAAGCATACTCCCATTGATGGATTTGTGTAGAAAATCTACTACTGCGTAATTAATACTAGGAAATATCATCTCTTGAGCACTTGAGCTTAACTTTAATAGATACAACAAGGATAAAAACTTAGCTTCACTTATACTCCTTTTTCTTATAATACGTATATACTCCTACCTACAAACAACATTTATTCTCATTGAATAGTAGCGCTACTACCACATCTCATGACACATTTAATGGTGACTTACAAGCTAGTTCTCCAAGAATATTGTTTTATATTTTATCAAAAGAGAGAAAAATTGTCTGTTTACCAAGAGATGAGCTACTCCTGTGCACACGACCCAATATCATGTGAGGCTATTCATAATATGAGGTTTAATATAATTAAAGAAGTTATCTTGGAGCTAGTCACTATTTTATACATTGTGAAATAGTACACTTTAGAAAAAAGATATTTTAGATGCGATGCTGTACCTATAGAGATTTTATAGAATATTAAGAATGATATAAGTGCTATTCAACACAACCATAGTTTCATGTCAAAGTGACACAAAGAAGTACGTGCAATCTATAACGTAAAGTGCAACTTAAGAAGTTGAATAGTTGATACATGCCATGATCAACTTATCTTGACCCGTTTAAAATGGTCCACATGTTAGACCACCTAGCGCTTGATGTACATCATTTGTACGGAAAACTCTTCTTCTTAATACAATAATACGCAAATCTTTTATGTATTTGAGAAAAAAAAAATGAAAGTTAGTAAATTCGGTTATACAAGAGATTCCTCGCCAGCTCTGGCGTGTATCAATACCAAAAGATTCAGGGGGTTAAGTGCAAATATTAGAGGTAAATGATTCCTCGCCACCTCTGCTCAACGGGCGAGGTTTTTTGAAAGCCGCCTCCTTCCTATCTTCCCCTTCCCCAACACACAACCGAAGCCGCCCGCGACGCTGTGCCCGGCAAAACGGTCGCGCTTTTATCCTGCTAGGGTTTCGGGCCGCCCTCCCCGCGTTGCGTCCCTTCGCGCTCTCTTCGCACCATCTCCTTCTCCGGTTCGATCCTCCCCGATTCCCCGATCTGGGGTTTTTCGGTCTGTAATAAAGCGTCGGCGCCCCTTTGATTCTGTCTTTACAGCCGTTTCTGTGGGGAATTTTGATTGAAGTTTGGTTTGTTCCCCATTTCTATGTGGTTTTTGGTGGCTGCAGCGTTGATGAGGTAGTTGCGGCGGTAGATGGTCGTCATGGCGGCGATGAAAGTGGAGGAGGACGAGGGGAGCGCGTGGAACTGGCGCAATCTGGCGGCGTCGAGCCCTTTGCCGCCAGCTTCAGAGGCAAAGAGCTATGGAGCTGGCGTTGGGATATTGCCTGTGGTGCCCAGCCCGGCGGACTCCGTCTCTGGTCGCAGGTAGTACTCTCCGCCGCTGTGAACTGTTCGAGAATTTTGACTCTGCTGCTGCGCTCTAGTGGTTGCTCACTCAATTCGGACGCTTGTGACACCTGTGTGCTTAGTTTATGGTATTGTGGATTGATGTGATTTTCATTTGCCTTCGAAAAGTGGTGTTCTAAATCTCTAATAGTTTGTCAAGTTAGCTGGTCCGGTTCGCCTGGTAGTTTTATTCTCGAGAACATGTGGTTGCCTTTAGCAAGTAAACTCTCTGGTGCCGTGCTTTGACTGTTGAGACAGAAGGCGTGAGCTTTTGCTGGTAGCATTGCGTCATTGAAGCTAATAGCTGAGGTTGCTTTGAGCTGTCATGTTCTTGTAATGTCGAGAAACACACGGTCTTGCGAGTTCAGTCTTTTTTAACTGAAACTTTATATCATTACGGTGTGTTGATATTGATTTTGTAGGAAAAATAATATATTAAATGCTACTCCTATATATTATTGAGGTTTGGTGGCTTTAAAATGACAGGTTTCAAATTTGAGTGTATTTGTTATGTTTGTAAGACTGACATATCTGTTCTGTTAGGAATTAGGATGCACAGTGCATTCGTTTGGTCTGGGCGTTATTTTTTTGAGTTGCTGGGTCACAGTTGTTTGGAAAGGACACAAGTAATGGCATTTCTAGTTATCCATTTGTGGATATGCAATGCTTCCCTTCTGCCATTCTTTTGTTTTGGTTCATTGAAAATTTTTGTTGATCTGTTCATTTCCTAACTCTAGGAAATGCAGTTAATTTTCTCACCAGAGAAATGTTGAAGGTACATTGCAATGGTTTTAATATCAGAGAGAATGATGATTCTTTTGGTTATGAATGTGGTGTGGTGAATGGGTGATACATTATAGTCTGAGCCAATTTGTTTATCCAATTCTTTGTTGAATAACTTTTTCAAAGGCTATCATATTCAAATTGTAGATAAACTGTTCCTTTTTGTTTATATTGTGACGATTTATTTATGATGCAGAAAATAGTTACTCATTTTTTAATATGTTGTTCATGATGTTTATGTCTTAACTTTGCAAAAGTATGCAGACCCATTCTTTGTTTTTGCCAATTAGTTTATAGATATTACGGGGTTCTGCATCTTTAGGTAAATAGTTGTTGACTAATTTTACTAGTGTTTATGTTTCTAAAGTTTTATATGTTTCTGTAGCTGATAATTGCACCTTAGTCGTGTAGGAAACTAAGAGTGCTATATCTTGTGGTTTCCCTTGCACTGATGTAGTGATGTGCGACTGTGCATAATGGCTCTCAAGATCTATGTAGGAATAAAGGTTTACAAACGAGTACTTTTGTGGTAATTTATTGATATTTAGGGCAAATATATGAAGATAAAAATAATGGTTGACCAGGGAGATACACTGACAGTAATTCAATAATTAATTTGTGCCCATTTTGAGATCCACACTTAGTTTATAATGTGGACTCCACAACTTTCAAGAAACCACTTTTTCCAAAGAGAACATGTTTATCCTACTAACCACTAACTCCCCACAAACAAATGTTCATCGTGTCGACAAATATTAAGTTGCTTTAAAAGATTTCCTCATGTTTCAAATCCTGATAAATCATTTAATGATTGTAAGCTATACTGAAAGGAAAGATAACTTGTAGCTGAGACTTGAATTACGGCTGAGAAATCCAGGTTACTAGAATTGATTTCTTGGTTGTGCTCTCTTAGATGTTGCTTTTTACAATTGGCAGTCTATCCATTGCAACTTGTCCTTCATATTTGTGCTCGATCCTAGTTAGTTTCTCATTACGTGAATATTTATATCTTTTTTTAATCTTTCTGACCAAATCCAGGCGAACAAGTGGCCCTGTAAGGAGAACTAAGGGTGGCTGGACATTAGAAGAGGTATATAATGTTCTCTGAACTCATTTCTAGTTAATTCAGTGTATTTTATCTTATGTATTTTCAATTAGAATTAACCATCCCTTTTTTTCCTTTTTACATATGAAACATAAAAAAAATAAGAAAATAAAAAAAAATGTTCAACCTTTCTTATACTGGCATTTTACATTACTTTGCATCGGTATTGCATCCGTTGCCCATCACGACAGTCAACTAATTCTGCACTAATGCTCGATTTTCAATCTTGGTTTTCAGCACAAATGCTCAACTCTTGCTTATGTAGCCTTTTTTCTGTGTGGCTGCAGGATGAAACATTGCGGAATGCAGTTTATGCTTGTGAAGGAAAAAATTGGAAGAAGATAGGTTTGCTTTCTCCTTTATGCTCTACATCTCTTACTGTGTATTTCAACAGTCAATTCTGAAACTAGTCATGATGAATTTCTTTTCTTATGCATACAATTCTTTTGTCACAAAGTTTTTCTACTACTTATTGAGTGCAGAAATTTGTGCTTTGAGGTAGATAGTCCTCAACTCGTTGTCCCTCTGAAGTTAGTTGTCTATCCGCTCATATGCGTGCATACATAGACTGTTAATTTATTGCAGCAGTACTTAGGGTAGCCTCAGATTTTAATTTGAGGTTTTTTTGGAAAAAAAAGGGTGGGGGGGTTTTTGAAGCCTGAAGGGAACAAAAGTGGATAAGTAGGAACCCTTAAATAAGAATGATTCTGAAGATAATGTTATTAAGTTCTGTCTTGGACATTGGAAACAGGTTTGGTGACTGTGATTTCACTGAAGTCTTTTTGCTCCTTAGCTTTGTTTAGAATGTTGTATTTTTTCTATTTTTTTTTCGAACAAGCAGGAGAGGTACATATCTTTATATTAAGAAGGAAATGGGGCAAGAGCCTTTACAACACGCACCCGCACACTCATATTTCTAAGAATACATTCGCTAGAATGTTTTGTATTATAGGCTCATAGTGGATTTACAAGGCAGTAATCGTTTCCATTTATTTTCAATCTCTGTTTCCTCCCTATTCTTGTTTAATGTTCAAGATATAGCTCATGTTAAAGGAGATTGAAGTGTGTTCATAACAATGAAATTGAGCTACTTAGACTTTTGTGTACCTAGTAGGTTTCATCCTCGCTTTGTAACCTTACAAAAAGAAATCGCAAATATATTAAGCTAACTTCAGATTTGTTGTCTGTATGCAGCTGAATCTTTCCCTGATAGAACAGCGGTACAATGCCTGCATAGATGGCAAAAGGTTCTGAATCCTGAACTTATAAAAGGTCCTTGGACCCAAGAGGTTTGTCCAGTTTATAATCTCAGTTCTGCAAGATGAATGCTTGCAATTTTTGTATTTGTAATTTAGCATTGGGTCCTTACAGGAAGATGATGTCATTATCAATATGGTAAAGAAGCATGGCCCCCAAAAATGGTCCGTGATAGCAAGGTCACTAGATGGTCGCATTGGCAAACAATGCCGAGAGAGGTATTCATATAATGATGTTGAAGGGTGTTTATGCAGACAAATTACTAGTGGAATGCTGCATCTATATTTTGCTTTTTTCCAGTTTGCCTTTAAATTCCTTTTAATTTGAATTTAGAGTGATCCATTTTTTTCTCTGAGTTTTCTTATTGGCGTGTTTCCTTTTCTTTTATGAAGATACTGATCCCTGATAACTGCAGTGGCCAAGTCACTTTGCAGTCTGTTATATTTCGCCACACACAATATTGAATGGTACCTCAGCCAGGGGCGGATCTAGGATGAGCATTCCGAGGGGGGCTAAACAATGGAGAATTAGGGCTAAAGCTAGAGATTAGCACTGATTTAAAGACTAAGCAACAATAATTTAAGAGGAAAATCAAGCTCACGGGGGGGGGCTGCAGCCCGGGCAGCCCACCCCCTGGATCCGCCCCTGAGCTCAGCTTCTTTTAGAAACATACAGCCCAGCTCCTATTCAGTATTCACAAATCACAATAAATCTTTTAGATAAAAATATTCCTGCCTTTTGGTTCTCAAACTCCAATGCTGAAACACTCTGTGCAGTCTCATCCCTAGAGGACTTTATGTTTAGTTTACCATGGGGAGCATATAAACTTTCACACACTAGGTATGAGGTGAAGGGATCTATTGGAGCCATGATTTCCTGGTGTTGCATTGAGGTAATAAAGGATGTTGTGATTTGCCCACAGCTGCAGAATCATGTGCATACCCAATTTATTTTTTTTCTGGCTGAAGGAAAGGCTGAGAGTAATATGATTTCTTTCTTAATCATTTTAACTGAAATATCTTTTCTTATTAAGCATGATAAAATATTTCTGAAGTTCTTATGGAGGGGTTGATATTCCTGACTGTGGTACTAACACATATGAGATATTAGTTGATATGGATACCTATAAACATTTTAAATTACGTGTATTTTCTATGTTTCTTTATAAGTTTCAAATTTGCCAGAATAAAGAGCCAAAAATACATCTTATTTAATTTTTTTTCCTTATAATTTAGGTGGCATAATCATTTGGATCCTCAAATAAATAAGGCGCCATGGACTGTTGAGGAGGAGTGTGTGGTTGCTGATGCTCATCGCTTGCATGGGAACAAATGGTCAGAAATCGCTAAACTTCTTCCTGGAAGGTACTACTTCACAATATCATCCATCTTTAACATTTATTTGTTTACTTATGGCTTCCCACATATCCATCAAGAAAAAAGGATTAATTTTTAATTTATGGATTTAGCCAAATGTTGGTTTTGGTGTTACTTGAAATATTTGCATTTGTATTTAAGAGGCAAGTAATTCATTATATAAATGCAGGAATTGTACTAGTCATGAAGACTTCATGTTTTAGCTCTATAGAAATGTAGATCAACTGTGGAATGAAATAATAGGACCTTTTGCTGAACATGACTACTTTGTATTTACCCACTGTTAATTTGCATGTTAGGTGTGGAATATTGTGATTATGTCTCTTTTATCACCAGTTGAGTTTTATAGCCAACCTTAAATTAGGACAGCACTTTCAACATTTAGTTATATATTATTTTATGATTGTGAATTCAAGTCCTTGTTTACGGGAAGCCATCTAGTTACACATTTGTAACTTTGTTTCTGATTTGTTCTGTAGTTTAAAATTGAACTGGTTGGAAAGTAACTTTACTCCTATGCTTAACTTTTCTCCTAGTATGGTGAGTGCCAAAAACTATTGGTGATTTCCCACTAGATTTGAAACTCTGGACAAAATAGTGAAATAAATTTCTAATCTTCTATTCTTTGCATTCTTTCGCCACCATAAATTATCTCATTGAATTGAATTAAGCAACTCCTTATACTTTCAGCCTATTATAATCTAAGTTTGTTGTTGTCTCCAGGTCAGATAATTCTATTAAAAACCATTGGAATAGTTCATTAAGAAAAAGGCTAGGTGACTACAACACCAGCAGCACTGCGCCAGTTTCTCTGCATATGGTTCATAATAGTTTGAAGCATGCAAATGCAAAGCTGCCAACTTCTGGGAACCATACTGACTTGAACAAGGCGCCCAATATCTATTTGAAGCACCCCCAGAAATAGTTGACCATTCTGAACATACAACCTATCTGCACCCTTCCAATTTGAAAAACATTAAGAGCTATTCAAATTTCCTTTCTCTTTCTATGCCAACTGCTCAACCAGAAATTCCACGGGAGGCATTAGAGGCCAATTGTTCTGCTGTTGCTTTAGCAATGCAAGGGCTGAAAATGGATTCTGTCCATGACAAGGGCACAGAAATAGATTTTTTTTGCAAGGATCGTCCTGAAGACTCGCTCAATGCGGAGGCAGTGGTACTTGATCACATAACTAATACAACTGGGTATTCAGGATCAGCTAGGGCAGGAGACAAAACAGTCAACAATGTTTGCGGATTATCCTTGCTGAATGAATCTAACTCTTTTGGTTCTCTTTGTTATAAGATACCTAAGCTAGAAGATATTGTCCCTTCTCATTCCCCTATTTTTTCTCCACATCACGTGGTAGAAGGCTGTGGGGATGGATTCCAATCACCCGTTTGCTATACTACCTCACCTTTGGATGGAGACATATCTGACCAGCATGTCGAATCAATATTGAAGAGTGCGGCTGAAAGCTTCCCAGGCACTCCTTCAATTTTAAGGCGAAGGAAAAGGGAGAAACCATCACATGGTGAAGATTGTAATTTGAAGATCAGTATATTAAACAGTGATAGTTTTCATACTCCCTTGGGAAAGTGCACTGCAGAAAGCTCGCATTCGTTCAAGACTGCAACATTTTTGTCCTTGGGTCCTGCAGATGACGAAGGGTTATCTGCTGCTATAGGGAGTTTTGATGTTTCCCCCTACATATCGACTAAGGTCAAAAAGGTTGGCTATCTTGAAAACTGTTGAAATCTGGGATGGACAATTGTGATACTCCTGAATACAAAAGAAATCTGTTTCCTGAATACTGAATCCCACTCAGATTTTTTCAAGCATCAGAAGGGATGGACAATTGTGATACTCCTGATAATACAAAGAAATCTGTTTCCTGGAATACTGAATTCCCCAATTCCCACTCAGCATGTGATTGGCTTGGAAACTTTGGCCAACGAATCTGCACAAACAATCAAGTATTGAAGTTAGATCTTATTTAATTCTGCAGCCTCCAGGTATTATCCAACTCTCTTTTATGGAATTCTATCAATTATACTTGTATTTTACTCCACACTATATATGCCAGGTCCTTGAAATGCCTTTGGTTTGAAACGCTTTGATCATGAAACTTGTTGCTGAGGTGGTCAACTGGAGCCTAATTTTCTCCCCATCTTGCAGAAACAAGGTGGGCAAGAACACCTGACGTGTCTAAACTGACGAATGTTCCTATATAAATACAAATAGAAGCATCACCTGGGGAAACAGTGTCTTCTGCGGTTGCACTGATCCACCCAGCCACTGTACAAAGGCGTCTCTTAGTCTTATCCTAATATACTTTTCGTTATACATATATAGGATGCATTTCGATAGTTACATCATGTGGATTCACAGATACTAATTCAATATTAGAAGGTGCACAGTGTGTAAAAAGGAAGCCATAGCTTCAGGAAGTTACAGATGTTGCCTCCGGAGAGTGTTTTTTGTCCAACTTTTTTTTTTTAAAAAAAAAAAACTTGATCCGTGTCCAATCATCTCTTACTCTTAGCATAAAACAGGTAGCTCGAGAACTTCGATTTGGATGCTCTGGCTGTTGGCAGCGAGCTGCGGCTCGAGATTCGTCCACTGTTACCTTATGAGAGTTTTTTTGGGTTCTGTTGGGCTTAGTTCAAATATAGGAGCCTGAACCCAATTTGATGGTTGCGGCAGGCTGAAAATTAGTATATTCACAGCTCCTACAGGTTGCATAGGTCAGGTCGGGGTAGAGCCTTTTAAAGATCGGAATCAGGTTGATTGTGTCTGCTGACTGTCTGCAGTCCATGAGTCAAACAAAGTCTCTTAAGCCCTTACACACTTATCTTAATTCAGAGAAATCAGCCACATTACACTTTTTATTAGTTATTACCGGGGCAAGCGCAAGGTTACACTGCACCGATACACACAGACACACACACAAAAAGTTAACAGGCAAGCTTTGAGCTACAAGAAGGATTACAAGAAGCATGCACTCGTAAGAGTGACAAGTTCCGCCGAACGAAGCATAAAGCCACTCGAATAATCAGGAATAATCCCTTAACCAAAAACAAAAAATCACACCAACTACTAGGAAAGGAATTAGCATGACGTAAGCTGAAGACCATCGAAGTATATAGAATACCAAAACGGCAACTGATCGAGCAAACGAACTGAAGCAGCGCAATGATGATGGGAAATGATGTTTGCAGTGGAACTGAGGAAATCAATGTTGAGTCTCTGACGACGCTTGCCTAGCGGCTAGCACTGAGGCAGATCCAATGGCGGCGGCGGCAGCTTCTGGTTCGGCAGGCTCCCGTCCAGCACCAGCCATGCCATTTTCAGGCCCCAGCTCATGTGCACCTCCAGGTGACAATGCATGAACCACACACCTGCAACAACACGTACGCCGGCCAGTGCGTTCGACTGAGGATTTGGGACGGAATGAAATGCTAGGATTAATTCCAGTGCAAATCAAGTTAAGAATTAAACCTGGGTTGTCCGCACGGAAGCGGATGGCGACCCATCCGCCGGCGGGCACGCCGACGGTGTTGCGCTCGACGGGGTCGACGAGGTTGAACTTGGCGGGGTCATTGGCCGGGTCAAAGTTGCCGAACCCCTGGCCGACGACGAAGAAGTTGAAGCCGTGCAGGTGCAGCGGGTGGCTCTCGGCGCCGAGGATGCTGGTGTCCTGCAGCACCAGCTCGACGGCGGTGCCGAACGGCAGCACCGCCACCTTCGTCCCGTTCATCACGTTCGTGTTGTTGGGCGGCGTGCCCGTGTAGTTGAACGGCGCCAGCGGGAACGCCGGGAAGTCGGCGGCGTACACGCCGTTGGACCTGCCGGCGAAGTGCGCCTGCAGCAGCGCCGTCGTGGGCAGCACGAAGGACACGTTGTTGATGGACGCCGCGAACCGGGACCCGTTAGGGCCCTGGCATGTCCCGTTGACGGCGCACGGGTGCGTGCCGAGCCCCACGGTGAAGAAGAAGCGCCGGTCGACGGACACCGGCACGGCCGCCGGGTACGCCGCGCTCGCCAGGCTCCGGAGCTTCGCCGTGTAGTTGGCCACGAAGCCGGTGTCGTTGATCGGCGGCAGGGTCGGCGCGAAGACCGGGAGGCGGCCTGGAGACGACGGCGACGAGGAAGAGCCGGCGGAGGGGCAGGGGTCCTCGTACTCGAGGACGCCGGCGACGGTGGTGTTGTCGAACGTGCCCTGCGTGTTGGTGTAGGGCCGCGCCAGCATGTAGTAGCTGGCGCCGGGGAACGCCGGCTTGGTTTTGAGCAGGACGTTGCTGGTCTGCCCCGGCGCGATGACGAGCGTGTCCACGGTGAAGGGCTTGACGTAGACCGCGTCGACGTCGACGACGGTGAGCGTGTGGTTGGCGACGGAGAAGAAGAGCTCGTCGTTGAGTGCGGCGTTGATGAGCCGGAGCATGTACGTCTTGCCGGGCTTCACCTTGAGCCTGAACGTATCCTGAGGCGCCGCCGAGCAGTCGTAGAGAGGTCCCGTGAGGCCGTTAATGGTGTAGGCGTCGGAGACGTTGGGCCCGCCGCCGGTCTGCAGCGCCTGCGCGATGACCGCCTCCGTGTCGTTCCTCCACCACTCGCCGAACATGACGGGGACCTCCTCGTCCGGCGCCGGGGAGAACGGGTATGGCACGCCGGCGGGCGGCAGGATGACGATGGGCCCGTACACGGTGGCGCGGAGCCAGGAGATGTGCGCGTGCCACCACAGCGTGCCGTGCTGCCCCACGATCTGGTACCGGTACACGTAGCTCCGCCCGGGCTGGATCGGGCACTGCGTGATGTAGGACGGCCCGTCGGCCCACCCGCTCAGCAGCTGCCGCACGCCGTGCCAGTGGATGCTGATGTTGTAGGGGGAGTGGTTCACCACGTTGACCTCCACGTGGTCGCCCTCCCGCGCGAACAGCGTCGGCCCCGGGTACTGCCCGTTCACCGTCACGATGCTCTTCGTGCCGCACAGCCGCGTCACGCTCGTCATTTGCACCTGCCATGCATGCGTATTTGATTCAGTATATAATCATGACCGTGCGTGTCACCAACATGCATCATCATTGCTCGATCACTTGCCACTTGCTGTGGTGCGAGATGGAGACATGTACATATACACTAATAAAATGGTGGGTTTCTATGTTCAAAAAAAATGGTGGGTTTCTTCTACTATTTTTTTAAGTAGTAACAATAAACTATTATTAACCATATTATATGGGAGTCCTCGCTAGGAAGCATACTAGGTAAATTTTATACTAAATTTTAAATATTAAAATACTATGTAAAATCCACCTTACTAAGAGAAGTTATAAATTATGGTTGTGATGTGTATTTATATTTATATCTATATCTATATATACCAATGTAATAATTATTATAAATAATAAAAAATTCTCTCTCTTTCTATTTTTTGTCCGTCTTCCCCTAATCAAATCCATGAATGTGAAAGTTGTCACATCTACAACCCTCTTATTAAGATTTTTGCTCTCCTGTTTTATATGACACATGCAAGTTTATTAAGATAACCTAGATCACTAGAAATGCTAATCCAGAAACAAATTCCTACGATATTAAGCCTGCATACAAATACATCTGAACCCATATGATTTGGAAGGAATTGAGATGAATTTTAATTTAAATTCCACCTTATTTTCTCCTAAACCACATGGATTAGAGTGTATTTGTATGCAGAAAAACAATGCCTCAATGAAACCGTCCCTTTTTAGAAACATTCCCGTCCATTTGTCCTTTCTCAGTAACATTTTTTTTCTGTTTCCCCTTCGCCCTTCCCGCGTAAGGTCTGTACCTGACTTTTTTCCTTTTTTATCTCTTGTTGTTTCATATAAACAAAATAATAATAACATAACAAATATAGTATTGTGGGGTTTAACTCTATCCTTGTAATAATCTCATTATTAATTCAATTATCTAATCTAATCTACGTGCCTATGGTTTCATGATTTTTTTGTTTTTATTTTTTCTCCTATCTTTTCTTCTAACTAGAAAAATAAATAATCCATGACCCAATCTTAAATAATGTGTTATCCAATCTAATCTATATTTGTATACCCAATGCTCCATGACCTCTTTTGTTTTTCTCTTTTTTTGTCTCCTGTTTTTTCTTGTAAACAGAAACGATAATAATAATTATATATTTATAGATCTTTAAACTCTTTATCACTTCCTAATAGATATATATTTGTTTCACTAATCAGTCTTGATCAACCGATGGTCCGACTAATGAATCTTAAGTAGTTTATCATTCACTCTAATCTATATCTATCTAGATACCTATTCTTGTATATATACCTATACTGTAATATTAAAGAGCTAAAATTTCATCTCATTTTTTTCACCACCCTCAGTGTGCGGACAATGGAGAATTTCTTCCATCCTGCTTTTTTTTTCTTGATCCAAACTTATGATCTATATTCATACCAACTAGAGACACTAACGGAATCCCGCCCTTTGCCGAGTGCCCTGCGGGCGGCCACGGCAAATCTTTTTCAAAAAATTTAAAAATCTTTGCCGAATGCCGCGTTATGGGCACTCGGCAAAGTCGCCGTCAATGTGTGGACACCGTTTACGGCCACTTTTCGTTGCCGAGAGCCGCCGTGGGCACTCAGCAAAGCCTTTGCCGAGTGCCCGTGAAATAGCTCTCGGCAAAGGCAACTTTGCCGATGCCTTGTTTGCCGACAGGCCTTTGCCGAGTGTTTTCGTCCCTTTGCCGAGTGCTTTAGGCACTCGAGAAAGAACTAAATTCCTGTAGTGAGAAAAACTTGCATCTAGAGATGATGAATACAAGGTATGATTCAATATGTATTGGTTCGCACCCTCCGCATCTTTTATGTGATCCAGACACATAACCCCCGCTAACAACTCTTGTGGGGTCTGATTTCCTTTATTACTGGATTCCATTGCAACGTACGAGCACTTTTACTAGTATAAACAAATAAATAAACTTACATCGAACTGGTACTTCCTCGTCTCGGCCTGGGCTCCCATGGCGGCAAGTAGCACCACTGCCACGACCATGGCGACCAGGACAGAAGCGCTGGAAGGGAGAGCAGACGAGGACGCCATTTCTCTTGGCGAGCTCTCTCCCTCTCTCTCAGAGCTAGGTAGGCCCTTTGACAAATAAAGTCTTATTTGTTCTGTTGTGCTGCGATGATTTGGTCGTAATTGGTAGCACGGTGGTGGGCTATATATACACTGGGGCAGGGCACTTGCATAGGCTCGCCAGCAGGCAGCCGGAGGCAAGAAGGCATGCAGCTGCAGCCTGCCGGCCATCTCTGTCTGTGAGACTGTGACACTGATCCTTGCATTGCCATCCAACGCATGGCTCCGTTCCGTTTGGCGATTCTGGTGGTGCGTGCATGCTGCCCCTGCCCCATGCTTCACGATTGCACTTGGCTGCTGGGCCTTTTGCTCCGTTTAGTAGCTTTCGTTTGCGGTTCGCGGCTGCTGCTGGATCCGCCGATTGGTTAACTCTAGATCTCTGTGGTCGCATCAACGTCGGTTGCAGCTAGCTAGCTTGCTCCTGTAGCTAATAAACCGAGAGAGAGCCGGCGACAGGTCCATGCCATGCAAGCGTGGAGTGCGGCCAAAGTCAACCTGCGCGAGTCTAATGTCTACTACACCCATTCACGCAAATTATGCTAAACATAATTTCAAATGTAGTATGTGTTATTAGAGATAATGATATTTACTAGGATATTTATCAATTACTCAACAACTACATAATAAATGCAAATGATAGCCTAAGGGTTTAAGCCGTTTCAATTATTTTCATGTGGTTTCCAAAGAGGAGAGACACGAGATTATACAAATAAGGGGGGGGTGGGCTGAAGTTGGATGGAAATGTATCTATGGAGACGCTCTGAGGATCAATGGCATGTTTCCACATGCAAGTGTCCAACACATGATATTACTGTATTTCCTCCGTATAGAAAAATGATGTCGTTTTACATAAGGTTGGAGTCAAACATTGAGAATATAAATCATAAATAACTTTTAAGTTATTGAGTTTAAAAAATACGAAAACCATATGAATAGATTTATCTTGAAAAATACTTTCATAAAAGTATAAATATTATCACTTTATGATGGGTATTTTTACAAAAATATGAAGTCAAAGTTATATTTTGGAGACCATATCATTGTCTAAAATGACATCCTTTTCCTATACAGAGGGAGTATACGTTTAGGGAACAATTAGATGAAAAACTACCGTAAATTCAGGATCGAGGACTACAAACTCTCTCAAGAGTGGAATACTTACGTGGAATCCACGGTAGGTCCTCATGAGTCATGACACATTCGTGGGACGAATCCAGAAAAATATTTAGGAGGGACTTCTTTAACCTCTAGACAGCATCAGCCCCTCCTTAAGTGCATTTATGACAAAAATTTCTAGCAGGGGCTAAGGAGAGGCTCCATTGGTCCAGCGGCTATAGGGGGGCTAGAGCCCCACCCGCCCCACTGCTGGATCCGTCCCTGCTCCGTGGGGTATGTGTCCCTGCCATTCTTTTTCTGAAAAGAATGCAAGAACAGCCCTAGATATGCCAAATCATGCACCAAAGACGTACTCCCTCCATATTCATAAAACTTGACGTTTTGGACAAGATTTGGATCAAACATTGGGAACATAAACTATCAATAACTTTTAAAATATTTAGTTTGAAAAGGTGAAACTTATATGCATAGATTCACCTTGAAACCCATTTTTATAAAAGTAATTTTATTTTTAGTTTTTCTTATATATTTTAATAAAGAATGATGGATATAGTTAGGTTTTGAAGACTGTGTCCTTATCCAAAACGTCAAGTTTGAGTATGGAGTAGTAGTTAATATTGCTGAGGAGAAGGTGGTGGAAGATTTAAACTTTAAATCCAGTCGCAACCGAGAGAACGCAAGAAGTACAAATTAAATATGTGTGGTTTGTGAATAGAATCCTAGTGCTAGAGATATAAGGTTTAGGTCTTACACAACTTGAATTGTACTTCCTCTATTTCAAATTATAAGTTATTCTAATTATTTTAGAGAGTCAAAACATCTTAGTTTGACTAAAATTATAGAGATAATTAAAAAGATTTATAACATCAAATAAGTGTACTATAAAATATAATCAATGAAGAATATGATCATATTTATTTGGTAACATAAATGTTATTACTTTTATTATATAAATTTTTGTCAAACTTGACATGCTTAAACTCTCCAAGAAAGTTAAAATTACTTATAATTTAAAATGGAGGGAGTATATTTGCACTCAAGCAGAATTAGTGTCCTACTCACTATATACCAAAATCCTACTAGGAAGTACTCCCTCCATTCATCTATCTCCTTCATCTAAACAAAAACTTTTTATTTAAAAGTCTCTTTCATATTAGCTTGGGACTTGTATGTATTTATTGTCCCTTTGCTGCTCATTGGCTACCACTTGTCTGCATTTATTGCCTATTTACTGCTCATTGGCTCAACTCATGATGATTAAATGCAAACTGAGTGCTTTTACTCTACTCCTTGGTCATTGCGCCAAAGGCTTAGATGAAGGAGATAAATGAAAGGAGGGAGTACCTTCGGAACGTGACAGATTCTTTGGTGTAATGACATGTATATATGTAGCCAAGCAGAAGCTAAATTCTTTGTCACCTGCCAGCCAAATTTTGACTTCCTGAAAGAACATTGGGATTTGCTAAATTTCATGTGCCTGAATTTTAGTTTTCTTTTAGATGACGGGAATTACAAATATTTTATACTAAAATTGTAGTTTTAGTTTATTGCAATTTCAGTAGACATAATCTGCAATTTTTTATTTTGAAAATAAAAAACCTGTTAGACACAACTACACAAAACTACAAAATTTGTTATGTGTTGTCATAAACACAATTTAACAATTTACAATTATTTTCTATAGTAAGACAAAGACAAAAATTTGATATGTTATGACACAAATACAAATAACAAATCATAAGAGTGACAATTTCTTGTAGTAATTAATAGTCCAAGAGTGTTGTCTGAAACCATATAAAAATTCAGGCACCTGAAATAGAGAAGTGAAGAACATTTGGTTTATTAACCAGTTGTCACTTGGCTTGCCGGACGTACGTTTCATATACTGTTGCTTGTGGGGCTCCACCAAGGCACCAACCCCGGCCCTAAAAGGTTTAAAAAAAAACCCGGCCCTAAAAAACATCAGTTAAATCAGCAGTGGTTGTTGAGTTCTTCGCTTTGAGTGACAAGCGACCTCGACCGGAGAGATATCCACAAGTCTGAGAGGCCCTTTTAGCCTTATCTAGGGCTTCCTAACGCTGATCCTTACATGCCAAGGGACTGCACATGCACAAGCAAACCAAAGGGACTTTTTGAAACAGGGACGTGGCCTGGAGGACGGTAAGGCAACCGATGTTCCTTGACAGCTAGCCTTGCTGCAAGCCTGCAATGGTTTCGATCGGCCTGACCTGACACAACCTTATGGACGAGCGGTGATTCGTGTGCGAGATAGTTAGCAGTTGCTCATCTCCTGTGTGCTGTTGAGATCTTTTCCTCTCCCAATTAGTTTTTTGGGCCTTGTTCAGATTGTAAGAAAGTTGCATGTAAAGCACTGTAGCATTTTTGTTTGTATTTGGCAAATATTATCTAATTGTGACCTAATTAGGCTCAAAAGATTCGTCTCTTGATTTACAACTAAATTATGTAATTAGTTATTTTTTACTTACATTTAATACTCTATACATGCGGGTACAAATTGATGTGATGGAGAGAGTAAAAAAATTTACGAAAATAGGTGAAAGAGAACAAGGCCTTGGTCGATCGAGTGAGATGGTTCTCTTCTCACAAGTCACAACTGACAACAATACAAGTTCCGTTCCAAAATGCTAGTAGTACTTGGATGGACGGAGGAGACCATGCATTTCGACACATTTCAATCTTCTAGAGAACATGTCGTAGGAATGCGGTAGATGATTAGGACACTCGATCTGTCCAGCAAAGTAGTAGAGACCACACTCGATCGGTTCACAGACCAACAAAACTCAAAAGGCCAAGACATTTTTCATATGTTTATTTTCACATATAGGGTACGTTATTACACAGCAGACATCATCTAATCTGATCTGAGTACCAAAGCAAGTAACCCCCAGCAGGTGGATGCTGCCATTCATGAAGAACGTCGGTTTACTTGCAGCCAAAGATATGATAGTGATCCTTCGGTCGGGGCAGAATTACGTCAACCGGCTCAATTGACTTAAGTAAGATACGTAGCATGTCAGATTTGAGTTGAACGAGCTCTCATTTCCTGGGTCCTGGGTGATGCCTTGAGCAGTTGAGCTGCTGGCCCTCTCACAATACCCTTGTCGGATTTGGATCGTCATGAACCTCCTCCTCAACTCTCAAGCTAGCTAGCAGCAGCAATCCTGCAATATGGGCTACTTAATCCTCGTGCTTTATCAGTTCAGTTGTTTTCTTACTTATAGGTCGTCAACTGGCTCCCTCACCTTGACATTGATGATGCTACACGGAGACAGGGGACTGAGCAAATTGAGCTTGGCCCAGACCGCGGGCCTGGCCCAAGACGAGTTTTAGCCCGTCCATGGGCCTCAATGGATGGAGCTTGAGCATAAATCCTGCTATCTAGATTTTTTTTTTTTTTTTGTCTGAGTCCACCAAGCTAAAATATTTATTTTTAGCTATTTTCACACTTGTAAGTTGCATGCGCAGCCTGCCTAGACATGTGTCCGGCCTAAAAAAAATTAGACCCAACTGGTGTAGTGGGACGGTTATGGGCAAGATTTTTTTTTATCCAAAACAGCCGGGCTTTTTTCAGCTCGACCTAAACCACAAAAAGTTCAGGTCTAACGGTGACCCACGCTGCTCGTTGAAAAAGCCCGTATGTAATCCATAAAGTTACTTGACCAGGATCTTGACCCTTTCCAAGGGATCCAACAAGAACTAAGGGGAAGCGCGAGTCTGTTGATATCTCAAAAAGAAGTTGATGTGAGAGTTTGCATCTATGAGATATTTATGTTTCCGCAATTACTTGCATTCTTTGATGTGTGCTTTACCTTTGCTAATCTAACTCACTCAGTTAGTTGACAAGGTTGGAGATAGCAACACTTACACCATAGTACACACCTAGATTACTATCTTACATAGGTTTTGATAGGTAAATATAGTTGGTCATTATTAGTTTTTTAAGTTGCATAATTCACGCTCTCCTCTTAGGATCATTGTCGCTTCAACCTCTTGTATTACGTAAAATACTTCAGAGCTCATAATAATCCCAAAAAAATTATTGGAGATATATGTAAGGACAAATAACTAAAATAAAATATTTGAGCTTATGAAAAGATCGTTGAAAGCTTCAATTAGATTAAACTCTGGGACAAAAGAATTTAGTTATAGAAGGAAATGAAAAAAATCTCAAAGTGAGATATTTGGTCTCCTAAACGTGTTTGAAAACTACTTACACTCATAAACATTAATTGCAACCAGCATGAATGCAAAAGCCTATCAAAATCAATTGGAAATTTGTAATGTAAAAGAAATTTTATTTACATTATTTATTTCTCATTAACTAAATCTTGGAAACATTTTATAAAAAAATAAATCATTAATTTATTAATTTTATTTGCTCATATTCAAAATAGAAATTTTAGAGTCGCACGCAGCACAATCCCATGCGTGCCGTGACAGGCCATGGCATAGCCCAGTGCACTTGTGTGCGTATGCTGCCTTTGCTTCTCCTCTAACTTCATAACATGTGCACACTATAGACACCCATTTAATAATTTAATTAAGTCAACACGTAACTTAAATATTTGGGCCTTAGTATTAATTAAATTAGTTGTGTAAAAATGGGCCAGGCCCAATCAAAATCCAATATAAGGTAGGTCATTTCAGTACCACCTCACTTATATAAGGATAAAAAGGGGGTGTTTGGATGGTGTGGAAAAAGTTTTGTCTGTGTTACATCCGAATGTCGGAGGGATGTTGGAAGGGAGTTTCGAATACCAATAAAAAAAACAAATTACAGAACTCGTCGAGGAAACCATAAGACAAATTTTTTTTAAGTATAATTAATCCATCATTAGCAAATATTTACTGTAGCACAATATTGTCAAATTATGGACTAATTAGGCTTAAAAGATTCGTCTCGCAAAGTTATCATAATCTATGTAATTAATTATTTTTAGACTGTATTTAATACTCCATGTATGTGTGACAAGATTCGATGGGACAGAGCAAAACTTTTGCCCTGTGAATCCAAACACCCCAAAGCCCAACCTTTTCACTCAAATGAAATCATAAATGGCCACCTTAGCAAGTGATGAAAAGCTATTCCTCTCAGCCTAAGTACCCTAGCTACTAAAGGTCATTCTGAGAACATGCTGAGATTTTTTTTTCCCAACAGTAGCTGAAACAGACCATAAAACTATGCAGATAAAGCACTTCCACTGGATGTCTGTACGGTGGAACCGTACTGTAAACGATTCGATGCAAATACACGTGTTGACGCAAAACGTCTGTTAGAAGAGTTAAGGGCTTATTGGGCCTTAGCCTATTAGGGTTAATTAGTCGCTTGCTTAGGGGCCAAGTCAACCCTCTCTATATAATGAGAGGGGATGTATCAATCTATAATCAAGCAAGAGATTAGAAGGAAATCCCTTCTCTCTTGCCGACCGTGGGCAGAGCCCCGCGGCCGGCGTTCCTAGCGCCCAAAACCCTAGCCTCCGCTCCCTCTCACAGCAGCTGCTGCCCTGTGAACAGTACCCGCAGGTACTGTAGCGCGGCTACTGTTCACGCCGTCGCCGCCGCTCCCTCGCACCCACGCAGCCCCAACGACGTTCATAACATCCGGTATCGAGAGATCTTAGGTTCGATCATGTCTAGCCCTCCACTGCGTCCTCCTCCGCCCGCAGGCGTCATGACGAACGAGCAAACATCGGCGGCAATCCTCGATCTCGGCAAGATGGTGGCGGGATTCATGCGTTCCTTCTTGGACAGCAGCGGCTTCCGCTGCCGACACCCCGCCCGCGGCGGTATGCCGCCACCGCTCCCCGGCTTGGATCGCCGGTTTGTCGGAACCGATCTACACGGCGACCCCGGCGTCAAGCGGCACATACCGCCCCTTCCATCCACCGGGGCTGTCATGGCTCATGGTGGCGCTCCGGCTTTGGGGCGTCCTTTTTCGGTGGGGTGGATGGCCCCTGTTCCACGGCGGCGGCTGATGCCGACGTTCTCCGCCGTGCCACCCCGTTGGACGGCATGGGCGCGGCGTCTTCGCCACCCCAACACGGCTCCACCGCCGCCGCCCCTCGTCAACACGTCCCACGGCGGCGTCGTGGAGGACCCGGCGGTCGTTCCATCTCCACATGGCGGGCTCTCGGATCCACTCCCTGCTGCCGGCTACGGCGGCCTCCACGAGTTGCTGGCGGCGCCCTCTCCCACGGGCGTGCAACCGGCGGGCCACGTCCTTAGCGCGCCGGCGTTCTCATCCGCAGGTTGTGTTTTTTCTGCGGGCGGCGTGCTCCAACTCGGCAGAAGCAGCGGTAGGGGAGGAGAGTTCCTCTTTGTCACCGGTGAGGACTCCTTGCCTAGCACCCCCGCTTTCCGCTCCCGGCCGCCGCGAGGACGTCTCCGCTGGGCGCTGTCACGACTAATTCCTAGTGGCCTTACTCGTGCTCCCCTCTCGTTCAGATGGTCTCCATGGGATCCCGGGGGCTGCAATCGCACAAGTTCGGCGCGCGGAGGGTCTTCGCCTTATCGTTCGGAGTCAAAAATAAAGAGTCGGAGTCTAATTCGGGTTAGTTTATTTCAGGTCAATACAATAAACCGAGATGTAAAAGGCTTGATCTTAGGTGTTCGGTTTGTGTCTAGTGAAGTCCGAGTTAGCATCATTGTTAGGTCGCAGCTCGAGGACGAGCTGCATGTCCGGGTGGGGAGTAGTGTTAGAAGAGTTAAGGGCTTATTGGGCCTTAGCCCATTAGGGTTAATTAGTCGCTTGCTTAGGGGCCAAGTCAACCCTCTCTATATAATGAGAGGGGATGTATCAATCTATAATCAAGCAAGAGATTAGAAGGAAATCCCTTCTCTCTTGCCGGCCGTGGGCAGAGCCCCGCGGCCGGCGTTCCTAGCGCCCAAAACCCTAGCCTCCGCTCCCTCTCACAGCAGCCTCCGCCCTGTGAACAGTACCCGCGGGTACTGTAGCGCGGGTACTGTTCACGTCGTCGCCGCCGCTCCCTCGCACCCACGTAGCCCCAACGATGTTCATAACAAAGTGGTACAGATCTTCCTGCGTCAATGGGTCACACGAGCAGGCTCTTAGAGAGCGTACGGGAGCCGGAGTCCTTGATCTCCTGAACTTGGACGAAACAAGCCGAGCTTGGTGACTTTGATCTGGGGTGTGCCAGTCAATTTGACCTGCAATTGACAAGAATAGTAAACGTCAAATTCTGGAACTTACCGGTTTTGTTGCCAGATAGTTCCAAGATGTATGATCTTCAATGACCGATGAATCAAAGGAGACTAACTAGAAAATCAACTCCCCCGATTGTAGACCATGTAGCAATAACAATGCGATTTGAACGACCGATCATCATATATAACGAGTAAAGCAACCTATTTAGCTGATCTCATCAATTGATAAAAGATACGAATTATGCAACGCGTGCCGACTCTAAGACTGTTAGTTTAATAAATATGCGGATAAAATTAATCATTAACGGTGGGGTGTTTCCATGCAAATAGATAATAATGATTAATCCGATAAAATAACCCGTTTACTAATGTGGGTGTTTCCATGCAGCCTACAGTAGCAAAACAGACCAGATTACGCCAGCGTATTTATTAAGCCTAACTGTATTTAAGACAACAAACATGCACGTATCGTCGTTAGAAATATATCTGAATCGGCTATTTAGCTGATACAGGGTTCAAATAATGGGGTAGTTCATATGCATAGATCTAGCTCAGTTATCCGATAAACAGTAGTCTACCAAGACTGGTCTACCGGCCAGTGGTCCTGTTAAACCACTTTTCATAGAGCATGCCAAACCTACATTCACCTGGTCTACCGGTCAGCGGGCTTCAATAGATTTAACAAACGACACTAGTTTATCTGACTCCCAAACAGATCTATACACATGCGCTACTCGTGAAAGCATAATTGGATCGGCTGTTTAGCCGATACAGGGTCCATGAAGCAGGAACGTGCTACTTATCTTAACCGCAGCTATCCTCCAAGTCAAAGCAGAGCTGGTCTGAAAGGCCTGTGGCTCAGAGTCAACCTCAAACATAACTACAAGCATACCTAAATTACAACGAAGCTGGTCTGACGGCCGGTGGCTTCAAGATAACCTAAATCTACTCTTGTTAAGCAAGCATCTTCAAACACGAGCATCCCCTCAAATCAAAGATAGAGCTGGTCTAATGGCCGGTGGCTCTAAAATTAACCCATGGGTCTACTCGCATCCAGATAAGCCTCGAACCCACAATACGTGACAACCAAGATCGACAGATTAGCCGATACAAGCCTGATCGACTATTCCGTAAGAATAAGCGTGAGCATGAATACACACCGGAACAAAGGATATTTGACAGAGTTTAAGCACAACCTAATCTGTCAATCTTGATTGGACAACGATATTGTTGCAAAAGATAAATTAAATTTAGAATAAACAATATCGATAACTTAATGAATCGACTAGATTGTCAATCTAATAGAGCCGATAACTAGCTTATACCTAATTCGCAGTGGGGTCGTTAGATGCAGCCATACGAATAAGATATAAACTGATAACTAGCTCAAATAAAGTATATACAAGGTCAAACGATGCAGGCGTATAAACGAGACATAAACCATGGCAATACTTACAAGTAAACCGAAGGTCGGTGTCGGGGACCAAAATAAGGGCCCCCTAAGGAAAGCCCAACAAACGCAAACTTTGGCCCAAGAGGGCCTCCCAGCGCTTTGCTCTACCTAGGCGGCTCCGGCACACGAGCAAATGTACCTCTTACGGCCCATCCGAGCTCACCCCGCTAAAGGCTCGGGCGGGAGAGCCAATTCTCCGCCTCGCCCGAGCCCCCAGCGCCGGGGCCTCGGACGAGTTTCCATTCTCCGCCCCGCCCGAGCCCCCAACGGCAGGGCCTCGGATGAGCCTCCCGCTTCCGTCCCCGCCCGAGCCCTTGGCAACCAGGCCTCGGGCGGGGCGCGTCGCCCCAAGTCAAAGACCGTACCACCGATTTGGCGCATATCCACCACCGCCCGTGTCGGGGCGCTCCATGCTCGGCGAGGGGATGGGCATTGCCCCACGGCCCACCACGCGGCGATCATGCTTACGCATTCTCCACGCAGTGGAGGCCACGCCCGCAGCGGTGGGGCACTATCTTTGCCTAACCCCTCCGCCCGGGTCCCATCGCCGGAACTCCGGGGCGCCGTCTACCACGCCAAGGCCACGCCCGGCCCGACGTCACCCCTCGTGCGGGAGTGGGATCGACGCCCATTCCGATCAACCCGGCGGTCCACCCCATGAGCCCCGAGCACGGGATGGGCAACCACTGCGCCGACGATCGTCCGCGGCTGTTCCACCCACTCCTCGTACGACGACGAGCTCCGAGGCCCCCCGAGCCTCGGACTCCAGGCAGGTCAAAGCTACAGGGCTCTAGCGCCCCCTCCGACGCACTTCACCAACTCCAACAGGAACATCCGTCATTCTGGACA
Organism: Chrysopogon serrulatus; assembly: GCA_015844335.1. Taxonomy (NCBI): domain Eukaryota; kingdom Viridiplantae; phylum Streptophyta; class Magnoliopsida; order Poales; family Poaceae; genus Chrysopogon; species Chrysopogon serrulatus. The sequence continues at coordinate 22,689 of JADLZL010005715.1, read as the reverse complement.
ACAGGGGCAAGGAGGCGACGTCGCACTACCTCGTCATGGTCCGGGACAGTCTGCCCACGCCGGAGCCTCGGATGAGGGAGGACGGAAGCTCCCGACCCGACCACGAGCACGATCGCCTCTTGTAAGGCCTTGCCTACCCCTTGCGGCTATAAAAGGGGAAGGCAGGGGCCCGTAGGCAGCAGGCACACACGAGGAGCCCGATATTGGCACTTCACTCAATCACCACGAGACTTGGGACCCCGTCCCTCTCTCACCGCTTGTACACCCTACCTACGAGCACTTCGGTGCGGGGATAATACAAGAACTCCTCCCCACTAGGCGTATGGCCTTCTCTTGCCCGAACCAGTATAAATCCTTGTGTTCATCTTGCACACCATCCGGGGTTGGGAACACGCACCACAAATTCACTCGTTGGTGCTAGAGCCACCAATTCCAAAAACCGGCGGTTGGCGCGCCCGGTAGGGGAGGCTGTGCGTGTTTAAGCCTCTCTTCCCCAAACCTCCGGATGGCTAGCGGGCATGACGACACCGGGCGGCCTCTCAGCCCCAACTCTCTTCCACCCCAGCCGTTGGAGCCGGGGACCCCGATCCGGTTCGGTGAGCTTGAGTTCGTGTCGATCGGAGTCCAAGTATGACATGGAGCTCCTCCCGGCCGGAGCTCGGGGACCTCCCCGACGAGGCCCCGGTGGACCCATCACCGGCCCACGGCGCGGAGGCGCCGAGGCACTTCCCTCGCCGCACACGACGGACTCACCGCGACGCCCCGGCCCGGAGGAGAGGACCTTGCGGCTGCTGGTAGGCGACGTCCCCCTGCGGGGACACTCAGCCGCCGTCGCCATCTCGACAACCATTCGGCTTGGCCAACGCTGCTGCCACGTGCGCAGCGTTGGTCTCACCGCCAGGAATCCGGAGGAGGCATCCACGTCGTCGCAGGCGCTCCGCAGAGCGCTCCAACGCGACATCCCCGACGGATCCATCAACGCCTTCGAGGAGTACCTCGACGGCGGGACGGAGCGGGCGACCCCGACACGCGCTTACGTCCACCCGATCCGGCGCTACCTCGAGGACACGGAACCCGGGGGGTTCATCCCGGAACACGCCTTCGCCTTCCACAAGTTCCCCGTCAAGCACACCATGGGGGAGTGTGACTTGGCCTGCCGATTCTACCAAAAGCTGCCCCCGCCCGAGGACAAGAAGAAGAAGGAGAAGGAGGATGAAGACAAGGATGACGGGTTCCCGAAGATCCACGATGTCTTCATGATCATCGGAGGCCTCCCGGTGAACCTTTCTCCACATCGGATCAAGCGCGGCGCCGAGAGGTATTCTCGGTGCGCCCGCCACGCCACCGGTACTGCCGTGGTCGGCCGAGGCCATCACCTATGGCCTCGGCGACCACCCGCTCCACGTGCCAAACCCGGGGAGATACCCACTCGTGGTGGATCCCGTCGTCGGCAACGTTCGGCTCACTAAGGTGCCGATGGATGGCGGCGGCGCCCTCAACATCCTCTACTCCGACACCCCCTCGGCCTCTTGGGGATGGAGCGCCCGCACCTCCGACCCTCCAACTCTCCCTTTCGAGGGGGATCGTGCCGAGCAAGCGAGCCTGGGCCCCTCGGCAGTCGATCTCCCCCGTCGTCTTCGGGGCGCCATCAAACTACCGCAAGGAGGTCATCACCTTCGGCGTGGTTGACTTCCAAGGAACCTACCACAAAGCATACTCGGACGTCCAGCGTGCGCGAAGTTCATGGCGGTCCCGAACTACACGTACCTCCTCCTCAAGATCTCCGGGGCCCCAACGGCGTCATCACCGTTGGCTCCTCTTACGAGCATGCGTTCAAGCTGCGGCGTGGAGGCCATCGAGCATGCCGAGGCCATGGCCATCTCCGAGGCTCTCGACTCCAAAGCGCCACGCCCGGCACCTTCGAGCCGTCCGATGGGGTAAAGGGAGATCCCGCTCGACCCCTCCACCTCGTCCGGCAAGACGGTGAAGATCTGTGACTCCCTCGACCCTAAATAGGAAGCCGTGCTCGTCGACTTTCTCCGCGCGAACATCGACATCTTCGCGTGGAGTCCCTCGGACATGCCGGGCATTCCGAGGGATGTCGCCGAGCACTCCCTTGATATCCGGGCCGGGTCCAGACCGGTGAAGCAGCGACTGCGCCGATTCGACGAGGAGAAGCGCAGGGCCATCGGCGAGGAGGTGAACAAGCTTTTGGCGGCCGGATTCATCAAGGAGGTGTTCCGCCCTGAGTGGTTATCTAATCACATGCTTGGTTAGGAAAAAAGAGTGGGAAATAGAGGATGTGTGTAGACTATACTAGTTTAAATAAAGCATGTCCGAAAGTCCCTTTTCCCTTACCACGTATCGATCAGATAGTCGACTCCACGTCAGGGTGCGAGCTCTTATCCTTCCTTGATGCTTATTCCGGCTACCACCAAATAAAGATGAAGGAGTCCGACCCAGCTCGCGGCGTCCTTCATCACCCGTTCGGCATGTACTGTTGCGTGACGATGCCCTTGGGCTTAGGAACGCAGGGCCACGTACCAACGGTGCATGCTGGCCGTTTTCGGCGACCACATCGGGCGAAACCGTAGAGGCCTACGTCGGCGACATCGTGGTCAAGACTAAGAAGGCCGACGACCTCATCTCGACCTCAAGATCGCTTTCCAGTGTCTTAAGGCCAAAAGCGTCAAGCTCAACCCCCGAGAAGTGCGTCTTTGGGGTTCCCCAGGCATGCTCCTCGGGTTCATCGTCTCCAAACGCGGCATCGAACCCAACCCGGAGAAGGTGATCGGTGGCGAGCATGGGGGCGTCAAGGACTGAAGGGCGTACGAGTCATCATGGGCTGTCCCAGCGGCCCTCGGGCGCTTCATCTCACGACTTCGGCGAGAAGGGCCTACCCACAGATCGCCTCCCGAGAAAGTCCGAGCGCTTCTCCTGACCACCGAGGCCTAGGAGGCCCTCGACAAGCTCAAGGCTGCCCTCACCGGTGCCCCGATCCTCGTCCCCCGCCCGAAGGTGCACCCCTACTCTTATGCGTCGCCGCGACCACCCAGGTGGTCAAGTGCGGCCATCGTCGTCGAGAGCGGGAGGAGGGCCACACCTGCCGGTCCGGAGGCCGGTCTACTTCATCGGCGAGGTGTTGTCCGAGACCAAGATCCGCTACCCGCAGATCCGAAGAAGCTTTCTATGCGGTGGTCACGACTCGGAGCAAGCTCGGCACTACTTCGACGCCCACCCCGTGACGGTGGTCTCCTCCTTCCCGTTGGGAGAGATCCTCCGAGAATCGGGAGGTCTCGAGGCGGGTTGCCAAGTGGTCCGTCGAGCTCATGGGAAAGACTCTCTCCCTACGCGCCCGAGGAAGGCCATCAAATCTCAAGTCTTGGCCGACTTCCTCGCGGAGTGGGCTGACACCCGGCTACCGCCGCTCCGGCTCCAGGCGGAATCTTTGGACGATGTACTTCGACGGGTCCCCGATGAAGACCGGGCCGGCGCCGTCCTCCTCTTCGTCTCTCCCCTCGGGGTGCACGTGCGATGCGTGATCCGCCTTCACTTCCCGGCATCGAACAATATGGCGAGAATACGAAGGCACTGCTCAACGGGTTAAAGATCGCCGTCGAACTTGGCGTCAAGCGCCTCGGCGTCAGGGGGACTTCGCGGCTCGTCATTGACCAAGTCATGAAGGACTCAAGCTGCCCACGACCTCAAGATGGGCCGCAGCGTCTTTGCAAGGCGGTCGCGCGCCTGAAGGACAAGTTCGGCCGGTCTCGAGCTCAACCACGTCGTCCGGAGGCACAACGAAGCCGCCGACGAACTTCGCCAAGATCGCCCATTTGGAGAGCCCCCGGTTCCCCCCGACGTCTTCACCAAAGACCTCGCGGCTCCTTCCGTCACGCTAGGGTGGCAAGGGGAGGCCTCGGAGGATCGTACCGACCCCCCCCATTGGAGGCCCGTCCGAGGCCCCCCTCGACATCCGAGACCCCCGACTTCCGAGGCGTCCTCGGCATCAAACGCCGAGGTCATGGAGATCGACGGAGGGGATCTAGAGGCCGACCCCAAGCCGGGATGGAGAAAGCCATACCTCGGCGGATCATCCGAGGGGGTCCTCCCCGAGGACTTCAACCAAGCCAGGCGCATCGCGAGAAGAGCAAAGTCCTTCGTCGTTATCGAGGAAGAGCTCTACAAGCGAAGCCCCTCGGGGGTCCTGCGGCGATGCATCACGGTCGAGGAGGGCCTCGCCTGGTCCAAAAGATCCACGCCCGGTGTCTGCGGCCACCACGCCGCTCCCCCCTCCCTCGTCGGCGGCGCTTTCCGGCCGGGGGTTCTATTGGCCAACCGCGGTCGCCGACGCCACCGAGGTAATGCGCACCTGCGAAGGATGTCAGTACTACGCTCGTCAGACGCACCTACCGGCCCAGGCGCTCCAGACCATCCCGATCACATGGCCTTTCGCCGTGTGGGGTTTGGATCTGGTAGGACCCCTCAAGAAGGCGCCCGGGGGCTTCACTCATCTGCTCGTCGCTATCGACAAATTCTCCAAATGGATCGAGGCGCGCCCCGTTACCAACATTCGGTCCGAGCAGGCGGTACTTTTCTTCACCGACATCATCCATCGCTTTGGAATCCTGAACTCTATCATCACCGACCACAGCACCCAGTTCACGGGGGCGAAGTTCCGAAACTTCTGCGACAAGCACTAGATACGCATCGTCTGGTCCTCAGTCACGCACCCCCAGACGAACGGGCAGGTAGAGCGGGCCAACGGGATGATACTGCAAGGGCTCAAGCCTCGGATCTTCAACAAGCTCGACAAGTTCGGCAAAAGATGGCTCGAGGAGCTCCCCTCGGTCCTCTGGAACCTCAGGACAACGACTAGCAGAGCCACGGGTTTCACGCCCTTCTTCCTGGTGTACGGCACCGAGGCCATTCTGCCTACCGACTTAGAGTTCGGGTCTCCGAGGCTCAAGGCCTACAACGAGGCACGCAACCAGGCGGCTCGGGAGGATTCGCTGGATATGCTCGAGGAAGCCAGGGACACCGCCCTCCTACACTCAGCAAGATACCGGCAGTCCCTCCGGCGCTACCACGGCCAAACGGGTCCGCACCGAGACCTCAAGGAAGGCGATTTGGTGCTCCGCCTCCGCCAGGACAACAGAGGGCGCCACAAGCTCACGCCGCCATGGGAGGGGCCCTTCATCATCGCTGAAGTCCTCAAGCCGGGCACGTACAAGCTTGCTAACGAGGCCGGTGAAATCCTCAACAACGCTTGGAACATCCAACAGCTACGTCGCTTTTACCCTTAGAAATTCCAAGCATTGTACATACGCTTTGTACCTTTGGCTAAATAAAAATCCTTAGGCGTTTCTCCCAAGTCATAGCATTACGTCCCCGGTAGGACTCGGTGAGACTTGCTTTTGGCTCACCAAAACCAAGCCTCCCTCGGGGGGGCTAGAAAGGGGGAACCCCCTCCCCGGAAAGCACCCCTCAAAAAACTTTTTCGTTTTCTGGCTATCTTTTTCGTAGACTCTACGTTCCCGAAGGTTTCGCATACTTAGGAAAAAAACGGCCGAGGTCATCCCAAGGCCGAGGACGGCCGAGCCAGCGAGGCCACCTACGCCCAAAGCGCTACGGTGCCTCCACTCGCTACCCTCGGCCAAAAGGATGACTTCAAGTGCCGCGAGGGAGGTCGCTCGGTTCTGGAAAGGCAACGGGGCCGAGGCAACTACTCGCAGTCCTTACCTTCGGTTAAAGAGCGACCCCGGGCTGCAAAAGCACCCTCGCAAAACCAAGTAGCGAATACAAACGGAAGGGAATGCGAGAGATAACGAAAAGCTAGTACAAAAAGCTTAAAGCCTCGACGGGCGATTCACATAAAGTGTTCCACAAACACACGCCAACGCAAGTTTCTATTTACATGGGCACTTCGGGCCCGGCTTGCGAGGTCTCTTGGGGGCGTCGGGCCGCCCGGCATCGCGGGCGGCGACATCCACAACCTCGGAGCCTCGGGCCCACGGCTCCCACGGTCTCGGCGTTCTCGGCCGGGGCTCACGGCCGGTGACCGCGGCCGGGGAGCCACGGCGTCGGGGCCCCGCGGCCCCGGCGGCCACGACCTCGGCGTCCGCGGCCTCGGCGTCACCGGCTTCCTACGGAGGGGTGGAGGCGGCAGCGAGGCGCAAAAAAGTGGCCGCCAACACGGCGGGGAGCCCCGCTTCGCCTCGGCCTCCTCAGCGAGTTGGGCCAGCACCTCGTTCTCGCGCCCCATCTCCTCTTCGGCCCGCGATGAGTCCTCGGCGATCCGAGGGAGGTCGAGCCGATAGTGGGACATGGTCGGTGCAAGCGTGTGTGATACGGCCGACTTCGGAGGGCCTCCGAGGCGCGCCCTCCACCCGGCTAGCGGTACCATGGCCAGCCAGCGCCACCCGGTTGCTTCCGCCCGGCGTCCTCCGCCTCCACCCCGGCACGGCAGGCCTTGTAGCCTCCCCGTCGAGGGGTCTCGAGCTCGCCTGTGCGCCGAGTTATAGGCGGCTGCGGCGGAGAGGATCTCCTCCAACTCCGTCACCACGCCTGCAGCCCGCACACCAACCCGAGTTAGGTTCTCGGGGCGACATAACTGCAGTGCGAAGGGCGATCGCGGCGCGCCTACCCTGCGGCTGGTCGCGGAGGGTCGTGGCCTCGGCGATCCCCTGCATGACCGCCTCCTTCAGCTTGGGTACTCCCCCGGCCGGGATGACGTGCTCGGCCTCGGAAGCCTCCGGCTTCTCGGACGGGGACTTGATGGAGTCCGCCCGGCCTTGAAGCCTCGGCAACCATCGCCTCCTTCTCCACCCGGAGCTGGTCAAGGCTTTTGGCATGACCCGCCGCGATCTCCCCGGCAAGGGAGGCATCCTCGCGCAGCGCCCGTCGAGGCCTCGGACTGCAGCTGGGAGGCGAGAAGACGGAGCTTCTCGAGCTCGGCGTCCCTATCCGACACGATCATCGTCAGGTGGGCAACCAGCCCCTTCGCTGAAGGTACTGGTCGTGGAGGCCGGCCGACGCGGGAGAAGGTCCGACTTCTTGCCCGACGTCTGCGCCAACTCCTGCAGGCACACACCCTCTTTCGGTCGACACGGGAAAAGGCCCCCAAGGGGAATGAGGACGAGCAACCACCCGAACAACAGGGGGGAGTTCCTGGCACAGCCCGACATGATGGTCCGGGCGGCCTTCTCATAGCGATCGGCGCATTACGCCACGCTCACCCGGGGACCTCACCTCACAGGCGTCGTCCGGTGCAAAGGCCCCCGCTTCTCCAAGGCCCCCCAGGCGGCGGCGGCTCTCCGGGCCTCGGTAGGTACTTCGGCGGACGCCTCGCCGGGCACTCCGGCCGAGGCAGCGGCATCCACAGGTGGGCGCCTCCCTCCCTGCGCCTCCTCGGTCTCCCCCTCGGTCGAGGCGACTCCCGCCTCGGTGGCCATGACTTGGCCGGGGCTGAGGTTAGCTCCGCCTCGGTCATGACCGCATCGGCGAGAGGCAACCCCCCCGGGCTCCTCCACCGTCTCCTCGGGCGGCACCGGGGATCCCACCCCGGCCGACACGGCCAAGATCACCACGTCGTCCTCCTCGGCGGGCGCCTCCGCCACTTGCCGGTGGCGCCCGACGGGCCGGCCCTTCGGCCCGATGGCGCCCGCGGTCGCGCCCTCGGTTCCCACGGCAAACGCCTGCACCGCCTCCGTCTCTGTCGCCGAGGACTGCTCCACGGTTGGCGGCGCCTCGGCGGTCTTCTCCCTCTCCCTCGGCCCCGGCCGTCGTCTCGGCAGCCGGAACAGAGGCTCAAGCTCCCGCCCCCGCTTTAGGCAAGCCTCCGGGCGAGGGCGCCGCATCCACCGCCCCTAGCGCTTCGGGCTGGGATGGGCACAAGGTAAAAGTTAGCGGCAGGCGTCGGAATCAACAACAAGGATGCACGAACACCACTTACCGGCGCAATTTAATCTTGGCACCTGGCCGGGACCCTCCCGGGGAGGGAGCGTCGGGCGCCCGGCCGACCCTGGCGCCTTCCGGGGCGTCTGCCGTGGCTCTCCGACCCGCTCTTAGCCCCCAGCGGGCGGGCCGCTACGGGGATGGGCCTCGGCGGGGGGGAGGGCTCGGCGATCTCCCTTCCCCCCGGCGTCGTGCCTCCTCCCGGGGGGCCCCGCGCCCGGAAGCGTCGTCCCGGCCCCAAGTCCGGTGACACCGGAGGCGAGCCTCTCCCGGTGGCCCTTTCGGGGCGCTGCGTCATCAACGAGCTGCCGCCGCTTGGGCGCTTGCGATGTCACCTCCGGGGGATCCAACCCGAGGCGGCTCAACTCGTCCTCGTCCCATTCCTCCTCGCCGTCATCGTCAAATCGTCATCACCATACTCGGTGGTCTCGGACGGCGTCTCCTCCCGAGGAGGTTCTCACACTCTGGCGCCGCGCAGCCGAGCCAGTCATCCTTCTCCTTACGCTTGCGGACGTTACGCGCCCATGGTGCTCTCCTTCTCCTTCCTCTGCGTCTCAGCGCGATCGCGGTTGGCCTTTTTTTCCTCGGCGGGCCGGCGGCCTCGGCCTCTCCGCGAGCCCCTGCGCCGCGATAACTAAGGATTAGCGTGGGAAAAAAAGAGGAACGGAGCGCATGCTCGGAAAGGAGGGGGCGAGCCTTACTGCACTGATGTAGTCCTTGTCCGGCCGCATCGGGATCTTGAGTAGCTGCGAGTGCTCCACCGGCGCGCCCGCTGCCGTCCGTCGAGGACACCGGCGTACCCTAGGTCTCGGCCGCCATCCGGTACCCTCCCGGCGTTGCCGACGCATGTCATACAAAGACGCATCTTTTGCCGATGCATCGTGGCAAAGACGCAGCGCTTGTGGAAACCGGCGATCACCGCCCCGAGGCGTCCAGACCCACCTTGGTCAAGCGCCCAAAGAGAATACCTTCCTCAGGGGGTCACCCTCTCCGGCGATCGGCTCCTTCCGCCCCACGATTTGCGGCTCGGAGTCGAACACCTTCCCGGTGTAGGCGGGCAGGTGGTCGTAGTCGTTGCGAAGGTAAAACCACTTCTTTGTGCCAGCCACGGTTCGAGGTGGCCCAGCCGCGGAGATATATACTCCCCAGCGGTGCTTTTGACCATGACTGCGGCGTGCCGCCCGGGACCGGCCACCTCTTCCCTTCTCTTTCTCCTTCTCCTTCCCCTTCTCCTTCTCTCGGGCGGAGATTTCAAGAACAAGGTGGCCTCGAAGAAGTAGAGCCACAAGTCCCGGTGGGCGTCGATGCCGAGGTAGCCCTCGCCTGGCCCACGAAGACCGCGGCATGGGAGATGCGGTTAGGGGGGCGAGATTGTGGAGCTCCGCACCGTAGTACTCTAGGAGCGCGCGGAGGAATCGCCCCACCGGCATCCCGAACCCGCGCTCGTGGAACGCCGCGAACTCACTACGTACCCCGACGGAGGGCGGGGTGCCCGGTGGTCGGCGGCACGATCCACTCCGGCCGCTGATGTCGGTCCGGACGCGCGCGAGAGCCCCTTCGCCTGGCGCCCCCAACTCCGGCTCCGTCACCGAGCACGACTCCCACTCCGCCACTCCGGCGACATCGGCCCCCGGCGCCATCAAGGAAGAAGTGGGGGTAAGCTAGGAAGACGGCGTGGGATCTCTCTCTCTCTCTCTTCTCTACGGCGAGCTCAAGCTCTCTCTCTCTCTTCTCTCCGGCGAGCTCAAGCTCTCTCTCCTTGACGGCGGAAAGGGCAGAGGCAAAGAGCAGCAGCAGCAGACGTGGGAAGGAGGGTGTGGCAGAATCGCCTAAATTAATACACTCACAAGAGTACTTGTCTTCCATTAGACACTAAGTACCCAAGGGAGCGCACTAATTTAATCGATTCTGTCGAGTACACCCAACGGGAGAACTCGAAAATCCACAGTTTTCCTCGGGATCACAAATAAGGGAATAAAGCTTACAACAATCTTACATTTCTTACATCCCATAATCACATTTGATCGAGTATTATATAACAAATGGAAAGGATAACTTCTGATTGTAGCATAAGGAAAGTTGATTCATTTAAACTTACTTGAAGTATTTTGTACACTTGGTCATTATTGCGGGAAATAAACATTTATTCAACTCATGACTAACCATTTAACATGATAACACTATTATTTATGATAGAGTTTTTCTTATAAAAAAAAGTTAGTAAAGTTGAAAATAAAACTACTATCGCAGCGTAATTGGAATTCCTCGTTTGAGCCCACCGGAGGTATCCACACACAAGAGTCAACAACTAGCATCCACCCGTCACCCCAAAGGGAAATAAAACCCCGAGTACTCAATTGTACTCGGCAAGACTTACCCGACGGAGGAAATAAAATGACTCCAAGGAATATGCAAGACTGTTTGGCTTGTTTGGGTTATATTTTTGGGAAACGCATTACTAACATGCATCCTTATATTCAATTTTAGTAGCCATGATTAATTCATTAGCTAACCATTCTAGGTGAGCACCTAAACTACTTTCAAGCAAGTGGTAAGCAATCGAGAATCTCTTTTTTATCCATCCTTCATCTTCCATTTCTTACTATGTTGCCGAATAAAGCCCTTGTCGTACCGTTCATTGAACGGCGATTCGCGAATCAATGCGCCCATTTGGGTACCCCGAGACACACTCCTCGCCTGCATCCTAGACACAGACAAGAACAACTTGCTTTCTCCTGCCCGGGGCTCCAGATCCCCGTCCAAACTGGGACTCCAAGCCCCCGACATTCCCGGCCCGGCCGTAATGCGGTGCAAGGACCTCCAACCCAAAAAGAAAACACACGTATACACCGCCCTATACGATCGGTCCGGATGAAGCCGGAACCCAAGACAAGAGAGAGCAAGCCTTCCGAGCGCCCATACACAAGTATGTGTTCGGGATAAGGAGATCTGTGACTTAACCTTCAACCCTTTAGCAACGATCGGTCCTTAACCGACTCAGGCGGGACAAAAACGCAACCAGAGCCTCGCTCTGTTGCCCAACAAACCCAACGCCCATCCACGGTCCATGATACTTCCCCCGCCCGGTCTCCATTTATTATCCATATATAATCCATATGATAGTAACATGATAGTATTAATAATAATAATAATCCTATCTCTCGCGAGTGACAGGCAATCACTTTCGACTTCTACCGAGAACACAGTAGCATAGCAATCTACACGATCTGTCATGCTAGTAAGACTCATAGGATAAGGATATATATGCAAGTGGGTTTCATCCAACTCCTCAAAACTTAATGCAACATATATATTATAAAGTGCAGAATAGTAGGGGTTATGAACCGGGGCTTGCCTGGGTAAAAGATAACCAAAAGTTAATATTCCACAAGCGCGGCAAGTCTACCATGACACCATGTCCATGTACACCAAGTCCTTCGGCCGATCCATCGATTCATCATCGCTCCTAAATGATATGCAAGATGCAATGCATGCTTAAGTGAAGAAGACAAACAACACGGATATTATAAACACATGGAATGGCAAGTAACACGTCGAAGAGGACTATGGTAGAAAATTCAATTCTCAGCTCTCTCATTAATTCTTACAGGTAGCTGCTTTCTAAAAGGATAACCCGGTAATTCTAAATATAACACGTGTATACCAAAGAAGTTAATTATCGGAGAATTAGGTATTTGGCCTCGGGGAAAAGTCAGTTTAGGTGTATGGCCTTTTTTTATTTTGAATTTGTCTCTATGGCCTTCAAACAAATTTTGGTTGTGTAGATGGCCTTCTGTCGGTTTGAGGACTCTAACGGTGTTAACGTAATGTAAAAAGTCTATTATTCCCCGGCCGAAAAAAAAAAAAAAAAAGCAGAGTTTTATTTATTTATTGTGTATTTAGAGTATATATTTGAAGTAAATGACCACACATATATATATTCTCACATTACACATGTATATTTCCAAGATTTGAGCACATAAATATTCGCACATGCACAATTTCAGTCTTAGCAAATCCACCATAGTTTCAATCTCACTTAAATAAGGTCACATGAAATAGGGATCCCCATGAAATGTTTAGAAATCACCGTAGTTCAGTCTCACACAAATGTCACATGAAAGTGCAAATTCAAAGTTTCAAACATACATTGGTCTCAAGCAAACATACATTCAGTCTCACATAGATATCACAAATCAAATACTAAGCCTTCGTTTGCTTCTCGTGCTCATGGCGGGGGCTGCTAGCTAGTTGTTTTTTGCTTCTTGTACCCATCGATGGCTGTCATGTGGCAAAGACCGGATTTTGTACGCCTTTTTTTCTTTGGAACTAGCTTTTTCTTGATAGGTGTCCGCTTCCTCGTAAGTTGAGTAAGTCGATCTTCAATACGAGCAATTGAAAGTGTTTCGGGCTGATTTGACCCACTTCTTGACCTGCAAATGTTATACATTGAGCATGGTTGAGATAAGATGGAAAAAAATTGGATTGTTGTAACTTAAATTCAGAATGAGTAAACATACAATTTTGAGTGTCCCGAGTTGGAGTTAGTGCGGTTTCCCTTTTTCTTACTTGTAGCCTCCAAGCTTTGGCTGTCAAAGTTGTCAAATAATTCAGTTTTGGAAGCAAGATGTGATGATATTCTAATTAAAAGCTTGCTGTCCAGCAATATATGATATACCTTTTAGAGGCTACGGTGTAGATTCATCTCTTTTCCTCTTCTTTGTATTAGTTGTAGTTTCCAAGGTTTGACTATGGTCACAAAATTGGTATTTATAATGTATCAAAAGTGCCAAATAATCATGAGAGAAAAGAAAGAAAGACCAAACCTAGGAGGATAAGACATAGTCGCCGATGGTGCATCTTCTTCTAAAGGCACAATGGAACTTTGAGCACATTTGGTGTTCCTTGTCCTCTTCTTTGTTGCTGCCCTGAAATAAGCCGAGAGTTAATGGCATGTATTTACAAAGAAAAACATAAATGGTAGAGAAGAATGGACAGATATTACTTGATTGCTTTCATAGCTTCAATATCCTCTGGCCTGCCCCTCTTGCAACTTTGCCAATGATGTCCATAGTCCAGACAAATAGGGCATTGGTGCTGCCCTCCCTTTCTCTTTTTCTTGTCACCGGTGCCTTTGTGCCTTTCAGTTTTAGGCCTACCAGCTACTGGTGTCAACAAAGGTGGGTGCATGAAAAATTCATGGTTTGACTCAGGCCACCGAGACTTGTCAGCATAGCCGGAATTAGCCGACTATATGCATGTCTAAATTTCTCAACCGAGTAGTACAAGTCAACATAATTCTCTATTGGTGCATCAAGGGAGGTGATGAATGCTAGTGCATGCTTGCAAGGAATCCCAGAAACATCCCACTGTCTGCAAGTACAAGTCCTCTCTTGAAGGTTGACAAGAAACCGAAATCCACTTCCTCCCATTACAATCTCAGTAACCAGCCACTTCTTCCTCGAGCATTCTTCAACTTCCAAGTTGTCCTCTCTACTCAGCTCATTCAATTCCTTTATGATGTGGGGTAGAATCAAGCCATGGACTTTGTTCCCCACTTTCCTTCTTTTGTTCCACTTTGACATGAGCATTTGTCTGAGCTTGTCCATAAAATCATCCAAGTTCATGGACTTGTGAGGCTTTATCCAGTTGTTAAAGCTTTCTGCAAGGTTGTTGGTAACATAATCTACCTTGCAAAAGGTTTTGAAATGGCTCCTTGACCACAATTTTTTGTGGGTTCTTTTTAGCCATCCTGTTGCCGCTGGTTTTGCACGGTCCATGATAATCCAATGTTTGCCAAACAAATATTTATTCCATGAGTAAGCTGCTGCCCATAGGTGGTCATCAAACACCTTACCATGATACCTTTTCTTAAAGTTGGTCACCAAGTGGTACATGCATTCTCTATGCTCGGCAAATGGAAATACCTCACCTACACCTCCATCACACACTGTCCAAAGATCGGTGCATATGGCTAAGCCCCTAGGTGATCCTATGGCATCCTTAAGGTGACTCATGAACCAAACCCAGTTATCTGTAGTTTCTGAATCAAAAATTCCTAAGCAAACAGGATACAACCACTTATGTCCATCAACAGCACATGCACTAGCCAGCTGCCCCTTGTACTTGCCTGTCAAGAATGTACTGTCTATTGCAAGGTATGGCCTACAACCAGCAAGGAACCCATCTATGCAAGGTTTGAATGCAAGGAAAAATCTTCTAAATCTGATCTTGTCATCTACCAAGTGATGGTCAATAATAACTATGCTACCAGGGCAACATTTCTCAACTTGTGCTTTAAACTTGAATAGATTATCAAAGCTATAATCCCAGTCACCATAAAGATGTTTCAGTGCTAATTCCTTACCTTCATACACTCTATGGTATGGTATAGTGACCCCATGGTGTTCTTTCAATTTTTTTTGACCAATTCCTTTGCACCCAATGTAGCATCCACTATGAGAAAGTCCTTCACCTTTTCACATATCCAGAACTTTGTTGCATTCTTCACCGTCTTCGATCTTCTTTTAGTATAGCAAGCATGCTTAGAAGGGTTCCTCTTTACCTACATAGAGAGAAATAATTAGTGCCAAAGATATACAACATAGGGTCAGATTTAACAAGTAGACAAGCACTTACCATTATAGTGCAGTTGTCCTTAGTTGTAGAAGCAAAAATCCACCAAGGACACTTCAATTTGTTCCTCATTGAACAATATGCTCTGTACCTCTTTGGTCCACTCTTTTCAATATTGAACTCAAACTGATTTTTTATTGCATGTTGAGAGAGTGCCACTTTGAACGTGTACATATTTGCATAAGTGGAGCCTACTGTCATTGGTGGATCATTAGGATCATGTTCTACACTTGGAGTATAGTTTTCCTCATTGCATTGCTCCTCTTCCTCATCTTCTGTCTCGTCTCCACCTTCATCCTCACTATCATGAACAACATTGGATGGCTCCTCTTGAACTGCCCTCTGCACCACCTGTAGAACATTGGGTTCTACGTTGTCAAAGTACATACCTTCATCATCAACACCTACATGTTCATTTTGTGGTTCAGGATTCCTAAGGTACTCATCATCATTATCATCCTTAGCAGTACCATCCTCTCCAGCAGGTTTGGTAGGACCATCAAAATCCCACTCTGTGACAGGCTCATATGGATCAGAAGGATCTCGGTACACAACAAACATGGTGACAACTTTTCTCTTCAAATGCCTCTCAAACATAGCCATCAAATCTTGGTCAGTTTTCAGTTCAGGGAAAGTTTTTAGTTCTTCATCATAATACTGAAAATGAGCTACTTCCAAATAACCAGGCGGGTACTTATTGACCACTGAGTCATGAAAGTCCATATAATTTGCTTGGTCCGAATCAACAACCATATCAAAGTTAAAACACTTGAAATCATGCCTACGCTTCTTACGGTTGCCCAACAATTTAATTTTCAACTTGAAAGTAGTTTTCGGATCCATGCTTTGTTATTCAAGATCAAATTAGTTTTGCAATGCCATACATCCGTAATTCATGAAGAAACAGAAAAAAAAAAAATGAAGGGAGCTAGATCTACATCACATGATTACACCGCAAATTAAGTTTCAATGTACACCCAATGAAACACCTAGTACTATGGCTCATTTTGCAATTAGGAAAACTACACATTGCTAACCATCTCGCCGGGCAGAATTGTGGGGGGAAAACTACGAAGAAATCTAATTATCATAATTGACACATTACATAATTTCTCAAAGACTAATGCAACTGAATACTGAGAATAGTAGTGGATCATTTCATTTGTCTCATACTAAACTACATCGGAACCACGTTACTTCTCATTGGCAAATTTGCAGTCATGTAGACCTAAGAGAGGGACAAATCATGGTGCCATGAACTCACCCTTGTAGCCGCCTTCATCATCGTCGCCGGGAGGGGCTCGTCGCCGGTGAAGCTTGTTGCTTCGGGGGATGCACTAGGCTGCTCCTCGCTGGGGCCGGGGGGGCCGGAGTCCTCATGCCTAGGGGGGCCGGGTCTCCTGCAGCCCGGCTTGGCTTAGGGCAGCCGCCGGTGCCGGGGGCGCCAAGCTCCCTCGCCGCCGGGGAGCCGGCCCGCCTGCCCTGGTGGCGGCTAGGGGCCGCAGCTCCCGGCCGGTGCAGGTGGCCGCCCGGCCCGCCACGGTTGCCCTGCACGAGGGAGCGGCGGCCGCTTTCTAGGTCGACGCGAGGGGCCCCTCGCCGCCGGGCGGGAGCGACGGGCGGCGCCCGCCTTCATGGCACCAGGGAAGCTCGGAGTGCTGCTGGCCGCCGGAGGAGCCGGCCTCCCACGCCCAGGCCGCTGGCGCCACGAGGGACGGGCCGCGGGCCTCGCCGGGCGCCGCCTCGACGGATGGGGTGAAGCGCCCTGGCCGAAGCGCGCTACGAGCGGGGCGGCGATCTGCTGCCAGTGGACGGGCGGATCCGGCAGCGGGCGCCGCGCCGGCCCGCTTCGCGGGCGTGGGGGGCGGCGGTGGCGCTGCCGGGCATGGACGCCAACGCGCCACGAGCAGGGGGCGGCATCTCTAGTTGGGCGGCGATCCGCAGTGTGATGCCGGATCCGCAGCGGGGAGCTGGCCCGCCCCGCCGCCGGCGTGGCGGCGGCGCGGTGGCGCCGCTGCCATGGACGCGCGCTACGAGGCGGGGCGATCCTAGCTGGGGCCGACGGATCCGCAGCGGGTGCCGGATCCGCAGGCGGGGGCGCCGGCCCGGCCCCCGTCGCCGGGCGTGGGCGGCGGCGGTGGCGCCGTCGGCCATGGATGGCCGCCTCCTTTTTTCTCGCTTCTTTCTTTCGCCGGATCCAACTCGAAAGCGCACCGGATGGGGCAGCGTGTGAAATATGTAACGAAGGGCAAAATTGTCTTTTCACTTTCGCCAACAATTGCACAACCTAACAGACTACCCTCACGGAATGGACGGAAGGCCATCTACACAACCAAAATTTGTTTGGAGGCCATAGAGACAAATTCAAAATAAAAAAGGCCATACACCTAAACTAACTTTTTCCTGAGGCCAAATACCTAATTCTCCCTTAATTATCTAACCATACTACTAACTGCCAGAACATTACCACGGACATGTGAGGAACTATTTTTTTTTTCTTTTCTAAACTACAAAGCTTCTATTTACGCTAATAGTGGCTGGGGAGCAAGAACAGTTTTTAACTCATTCCCGTGGACATGTTTAGAGGTTACAAAAATTACTGGAAGTGACTAATACTTGCACGTCAAAATTTCAGGTCAAACACATTTACTAATCAATCACAAAAATTAGCACAACAATTAAGGAGTATATTTATTTAACTTTATTTTACTACTGAAAATAATATTTAAGTTGGCAGGGACCTAGGCGATATGTATCAGGGTATGTCTAGTGTATTATCGGATTTATATTTCTAAGGAAAGAGCTGTATAATACGTGTGCATGACATCATGGTGATGTCACCAAGCTAATAAGGATCAAAGGCACGGACGGTCAGCTGCTTTGCTCTGCTCGCTCGTGCGACCCAAGCGACTTCGCTAGGGCGCCGGCGACGAAGTTCGTCGAAGGCAACCAGCACGGAGGAGTTTCTAATCCTAAACAAGGGTGCGCTGTTAGGTCGTGCCCGTGCCGCCGAGGCATGCCGCGCCATAGCTAGCTGCGGGGCGGCGGCCATGGCCACACAGTTCGTGGTGATGGCACGGCCGTTTCGGCAGCTTCGTGCTACAGCGATGGCAATAAAAGGGGCGTAAGAGCATCACGGGCTTACATCGGGCACAGCCGCAGTGATGGTTGAGCCTGAGGCGGTCCGAGAAGGCCGGCCTCGCGCGGCCCGGGAGACGGCAGCGCTCGAGGTGGACACCACCGCGTCGCCTCCCTCGCCGGCGAAGCCTCCGGCCTCCCGAGGTGAACACGGAAACAAGAAGGTCAAGACGAACTCCGAGCACCATTAATCGAGCCGAAATCGACCAACGTGTCTCACCTCCCCGACTTCGCTCAAGGCGGAGGCGAAACCGAACGGCGGTGAGAAATCCGCAAAATTGGGCGTGGCTAGAGCATAGTTGTAGTTCGATGTGGTTCGGGTGCGTAGCTAATCGTTTTAACTCATCACCGACGCGAGCAATTGATTGCTCTGCCTTGCTGCGCGAATTTTGAAGGGAGGCGGAAGAGAGAGTGCTCGGTGGACGGGTTGCATGATGGTGGAGTGTGGACACGACGAGTCGGCTCGATTTGGATCTTTCCCCTCGCCGGAATTAATGACGCCCCCAGGTGACCATGGCGGCAGGGGAGATGGAGATCGGTGGGGCGCGCGCGCCCTTCAAGACGAGGCCCGCAGCTGCCAGTGCACGCGACGCCGAGACGACGCACCGAAGCAGCAGAGTTAAGGCGAGGGCAGGGAGACATCCAATCGCCCAGTTGATCGACCTGGAAAGAGCAAGCATGCGGCGGCGCGACGAGACGTGAGGAGCAGGCGACACCGGGTGGCGGCTATGGCTAAGACGACGCGGACGATGACTGGGGCAGCAATCGCGACGTGGTGTATGGTGGTGTCTCGAGCTCGGTGGGCGGGCGGCTAGAGGCGTTGGCGACGGGAGCGGCGGCGCGCCCGCTTATGCGAGGGGTGAGCCGCGGGGTGGTGCCGCATCGTGACGATCGACGGCCACCGGGCGCGCCACAGGTGCTTCTAAGGCATGCTTCGCAGCTCCAATGGCACGGCACGTGTGGTGCAGCAACGAACCGGCTCCCCCGGCGCGCCACGACGTTGCAAGAACGTGGTGATCGCGCCGGTCGGCGAAAGGCCTGAAAGAGCGTCGGCTGAGCGTCCGGCCAGCGGTGGGCTGCAGCTAGTGGCCGGTGGCCAGCCGCCAGCGGCCGCCCGGCCACCGGGCGCTGCTCGTCCCCAGCGCTGGCGCATTTAACGGCGGCGACGCATTCCCCAGGGCGGCCATGCGTGGTGACCGCGCGCCTACGCGACGACACAACCAAGGCACGCACTCGTGCACGAATTTTAAAGCGAGCTTAACAACTAAACTAACATGGAAGAGGCTAAATCAACTTAACCAAACTTCGGAGGGTACATCAAAGCTAGTAGCAAAAGCTAAAACATGGTACCACCGCTTAACTAGATTTAATAGGAATTGCTTGCCAACCTAGCATTGCCGAGCTAATTTCAGACTTAGGAAGACCGAGCTGAAATCCATTTAATTCCCATTTAAAGCTATTTGCAACATTAGTTAGTGATTAAAACAGGCACTAACCAAACCAACCCCTATACCACCACCGAATACTCACTTTGATGCAAACCACTAAGCAAAAACATGGCACTAGTGTTTAACTAGATTCCTCATAATTAGATTGCCGAAATGGCATTGCCATAAGGTTTCCAGACTTGGCCTTTTTAGTTTTAGAAACTGAGATTCGTTTCCAAATTCAATTCTTGAGCTATCAAAAATACCATTGAACATTATTTATTCACCAAAACAAAAGTTGCATTGTCATCTACAAAGTTTATACTTTAAACTCTATTCAGGTGACACATACATCTTCTATGTTAATTTTACTTAATAAAAATTGATCTTTTACCTTAAGTGATGTACAAGAGCAATTGCAACCAACTTTTATTTAATAACTTTTATTGACATTTTTAGATAACGAACAATCCACTACACACTTCAACACATGCATTAGCGTAAAATCGGGATGCTTACGAGCTAGTTTAACAAGAAATTAAGCGCGTAACACCGGGGTGTTACAGGGTTAACGCGCCCGCCGCATTTATTTATACCCGACGCGCTCCCCCTTTTGCATTAATTGCGTATCGGCCTCCGATGCGCCGCGGATCGACATACACACCACGCACGGCACGAGGCGCCAAGCACGCGAGCGGCCGGCAGCCCACACGGGCTTAAGCGCATCACACACGCCATTACCTGGCATTTTACTCCCCCAAAGCGATCCCGCCACGGCCTCGGGGCCTCGCCACCACGCAGCGTGGCCCCGAAGCTGGAAGCCACAAAGACCGCCGCGCCACGTCCCCGTGGGACCCACTAACACACGCCAAGACGCCAACGCCACGACGGGAAAGTGGGCTCCCGCCGCGCGCCCACATCCCGCGGCGGCCGCTGAAAAGACGCGCCCACGCCCCACCTATTGCAAGGCAAAACAAGGGTTCCTTCTCCACAAAGGAGCCCGGGCGACGCCCATTTACGGTCCAGAGGCTCGTAGGCTAGCCCACTTGAGGGTTCGACAGCCACCTCGAGGGCAACGGAGTCGGGGGCAGCTCGGACGGCCTCATACGGCGGCCCTCGCAAGCAAGCGGGGGCCGCCCTTGCAAAGATCCGAGGCCGGGCATGGCAGCCGGAGAGGGGGGATCCCGCGTGGGAGAGCACCCCCCGGAAGGGACCCAGCGGACGGGACCCGAGCCCCGCCTCGAGGCACACCATGCAGGCTTTATGAACCGCGCCTGGGGCCAAATGCCAACCCCTAGCGAACGGGGCACGGGCGGTTCACTTGATCCTCCCGTTATCACCACCGGATCTAGTCGTGTTCGACACTCGGCCGACGATAGCACGACAAAGTCCACCCTCCTCCCCGCGGGAAGGGAAGGCGAGGTCGCGTAAAATACCGACGACCGAGTACCAATTGTTCCCCTCGTCGCTACGAGGGCTCTGGGGGCTTCCCCAACGCTACGAACCAATTCGGAACATCCTCGAAACCTAGCCGAACCCCTGGACGAGCCGATGGGCCCTGGGGCTCGGCGGCACGGGCCGCTTATCCGCCAAAACGAGCACAAGCCCTCGGGACGAGTGCCCTCACTCCTCCGAGGCCTCGGGGCTACTGGCGGGGGTGCGCGCGGCCCCCTCGCCCCCGTGCACGGGCTCTCGAAGTAAGCCCCAAAACCACACCGTGCGAGCTAAGTACAAGCCCCTCGAAGGAGTCCCCAAACTCCTTCGAGGCCTCGGGCTTACACCCACCCGAGGTGCCAATCACCCCTCGGAGAAGTGTCAATAGCAGCCGAGGACGCGCGACCTCAGCCTCTGAACGAGTGCACCCACTCCTTCAGAAGGCTCGGGGGCTACTGTCGGGGACCAAAATGAGGGCCCCCTAAGGAAAGCCCAACAAACGCAAACTTTGGCCCAAAAGGGCCTCCACTGCTCTACCTAGGCCGCGGCTCCAGACACACCGTAGCAAATGTACCTCCTCCGCCCATCCGAGCTCACCCCCCGCTAAAGGCTCGGGGCGGGAGAGCCAATTCTCCGCCTCGCCTCGAGCCCCCCAGCCCGGGGCCTCGAGCGAGTTTCCATTCTCCGCCCCGCCCGAGCCCCCCCAACGGGGCCTCGGATGAGCCTCCAGCTTCCGTCCCCGCCCGAGCCCCCGCCCGCAACCAGGGCCTCGGGCGGGGCCGCGTCGCCCTGAAGTCAAAGACCGTACCACCGATTTGACGCATATCCACCACCGCCCGTGTCGAGCGCTCCATGCTCGACGGGGGGATGGGCATTGCCCGTCACGGCCCACGCCGGGCGATCATGCTTACGCATTCTCCACAGTGGAGGCCACGCCCGCAACAGTGGGGGGCACTATGTTTGCCTAACCCCCCCGCCAGGTCCCATCGCCGGAACTCCGGGGACGCCGCCTACCACGCCAAGGCCACGCCCGGCCCGGCGTCACCCCTCGTGCGGGGAGTGGACTGGGCGCCCATTCCGGGCAACCGGCAGTCCACCCCATGAGCCCCGAGCACGGGATGGGCAACCACTGCGCCGACGATCGTCCCGCGGGTCGCTCCACCCACTCCTCGACGGCGACGAGCTCCGAGGCCCCCGAGCCTCGGACTCCCGTGCAGTCAAAGTTACAGGGGCTCGGCGCCCCCCTCCGACGCACTTCACCAACTCCAACAGAACGTCCGTCATTTTGGACAACAGGGGGCAAGGAGGCGACGTCGCACTACCTCGTCACGGTCCCAGACGATGCGCCCACGCCGGAGCCTCGGATGAGGGAGGGACGGAAGCTCCCCGACCCACCCACGAGCACGATCACCTCTTGTAAGGCCCCGCCTACCCCTTGCGGCTATAAAGGGGAAGGCGGGGGCCCGTAACCTCAGCAGGCACACACGAGGAGCCCGATATTGGCACTTCACTCAATCACCACGAGACTTGGGACCCGTCCCTCTCTCACCGCTTGTACACCCTACCTACGAGCACTTTGGTGCAGGATAATACAAGAACTCCTCCCCCCACTGGACGTAGGGCCTTCTCTTGCCCGAACCAGTATAAATCCTTGTGTTCATCTTGCACACCATCCGGGGTTGGGAACACGCACCACAAATTCACTCGTTGGTGCTAGAGCCACCAATTCCAGCACCGACAGTCGGACTCAACCGATGCAGCTCGATTCGTCGAAGGTCTCGCCGAGATCTACTCTACTCCTACTCCTAAGGGGTGGCCGGAGGCCGAAGTTGTTGTTGTATTGATTGATTGGATATCTTTACAATGGCCGGGTCTTTGATATATATAGCTCAGAGTCCTAGCACGAGTTCTACATGAATACGAATAAAAAATAAAGGTAATTTGGACTCCAATTCTTTTCTTTCTTGATAGAGTCCGACATGTGCTTCCTTCTTCCTTTGATCGGCCTTTGACACGCCTCATGCTTTGCTGACGTCATCTCTTCATTAACCGATCCGTCTGGTCTACTTTGTTGCGCCTCGACAACATGGTCCGTAGTTCA
>JADLZL010005714.1:0-62895 GCA_015844335.1 Chrysopogon serrulatus | reverse complement strand
TTCGTCTAACTGCTAGGTGGGCTTCTTCTTGAGCTGCACCTAATATGGGCTTGAAGGCTTAGTTAGGTATAAGTATGAAGTGTCACATAAGGCCTTTTAGGCCTATATATATCATGGCAGTTTATTATTTTAGATTGGGCATATTTGCCACGTCCATACTCGGCTATTTTTGTTTAAGTTTAATATAAAAGCTTTTTAGATAAAAAATGTAAGCTTAAAAAGGGCGTCTAATGCAAATTCCTTGAGATATTTAGTGATATATCTAGGCTTTTCACCCTTTCTTCTAGATTGCTAAAACTTCTAGTTTCAATGAAAACAAAATAAAAAAAACACATGTCAGGTATATATGTGAGATTGGGCAATAGCTTTTTAATTTTCGACCGGGAACACACTTTATTTGCACTTGGACGGTGAGCGTTACTATTGAACATCTTGGAAATTGTCTAAAAAACATAACAATGTGTATTAGAACTTCATTATTGGAGGATGAATACAACCATACAGTATACAGTTTAAGAATGCAAGGGAAGACCTAATTTGCAGAAAAAAATCAATCATCTGGTTGGTATCAAGCGAAGGAAATGGAGAGGGGGCTCCTGACGGTGTAGGTGTCTGACACCCACCGGATCGCGCCTTGCACCACCGGGAGCGCCGTTCTGCTTCTGCCTCGGCCACACGACCACTTTGAAGCTTCGCTCCTGGTTCACCTCGGTGAACACCAGCTCGCGTGGGTACACGGCGACGGTCACATCGTCGTCAAAAATGTCGACCGCCGCGTAGTACACCGACGGCGCCTCCCCGACGTTCTTCACCGTGCGCTCAGCCACCGCCGGCGTGCTCCGGTTCCCCGTCTGCTGCTGGAACGCGACGGAGATCGACGGGTAGTTCAGCATGCTCTCCGGGATCACCGTGACGGCCGAGCAGTCGACCGCCCGTCTCGCGATCACCGACACGTTCTGGCTGTCGTACAGGCCGCAGAGGAAGCCGACGTAGTCGCTGGCCGCGATGTCGTAGACCAGGCCGGGGTCCGCGGCCTTCTCTGGGTTGACATGGCCAGCGCCGGTGGCGAACAGGTCCGCCGGCACGCGCTGCTCGGTGAGGATGGGATTGCCGGCGCGGTCGGTGGCGTCCGCGGTGGTCATGATGGCCGACTTGATGGCGGCAGGTGACCAGTGAGGGTGCTTGCTCTTGACGAGCGCCACGACGCCGCTGAGGTGCGGCGCCGACATGGACGTGCCGGAGATGACGTTGAAGGTGGGTCCGGGGAGAACTGGTGCCGACGGCGGGCCAACCTGGAACGGCCACGCGGCGAGCACGTTGACGCCGGGGCCCGTGATGTCGGGCTTGAGAATGCCGGGGTTCTCAAGGCTAGGGCCACGAGAGGAGAAGAAGACCATCGATGGAGCAGGTGACGTGCCGAGGACTGTCCCCTCAAAGATGATCTGCGCCGTGGGGCTCGACGTGGAATTGACGTAGGACTTGATGGCCGTGGCGGCGGCGTAGTCGACGTGCGACGCCGGCAGGACGTGTGCCTCGGCGGACGTGCTGTAGCCTTGGGGAAACCTGTTGAGCAGTACCATGCCGGCGCCGCCGGCGCTCTGGACCACCTCGCCTTTCAGTGTCCTCGTGATGTTGCGTCCCGGCCCGCCCCCCACCTCGCAGAGCACGATCTTGCCCCTGACGTCCATGCCGTCCAGCGAGCCGTTGCCGCAGAGCTCGGCGTAGGGTTTCCCGCTCGCGCCGGCGTAGACCAACGGGTAGAAGGTGGAGGAGGCCCAAGCACGTGGCTGGTAGAGCGACTCGCCATGGAAGACGAAGCCGTTCCCCAGGCGGACCGTCGAACGAATGGAGCGGTCCATCGTGCTCGCGGCGACGGTGAGCATCCACGGCGCTTCGTTTGACACAGAGCTGACGTTCGGGCCGGAGTTGCCAGCCGACATGCTAACAAAGATTCCCTTCTCGATCGCGCCGAACGTCGCGATGGCAATGTTGTCAAGGTAGAACGGCCTCGAAGCTCCACCGAGGGACATGGAGATGATGTCGCAGCCGTCACCCACGGCGGCGTCCACGCCGGCGAGGATGGCGGAGTCGGGGCATCCCGTCTCGGAGCAGACCTTGTACACCGCGACGTGCGCGCGGGGCGCTATCCCGGTGGCGGTACCCATGGCCTGGCCGAGAACCTGAGCGCCGGGCACGGGCGCACCCGCGGCCGTGCTGGCAGTGTGCGTGCCGTGCCCGTCGTCATCGACCGGCGGCTCCCGCCAGTCGTTGGAAGTGGAGTTGCTGCTCGTGGCGTTAGGGCTGGGCATGAAGGAGCGGGCGCCGATGAGCTTGTTGTTGCACACGGGGCGGCCATTGAAGTCGCAGCGGCCCTTCCACCTGGCCGGCGGCGGCGGCATGCCGTCGCCGCTGAAGGAAGGGTGCGACGGCACGACGCCGGTGTCGAGCACGCCGATGATGACCCCAGCGCCGCGTTCGGAGGCCGGGTAGGACCACTTGGCTTCCAGGGCGTCCAGCCCGAGGAACTGCGTCGTGTGCGTCGTGTGCAGCTCGTACATCTGGTCCGGGACCGCCGTCATGAACCCGGGCATCGACGACAGAGCGTCGACCTCCTGCCGCGTCAGGCGCGCCGCGAAGCCGCTGGCGACGTGGTGGTACGCGTGGACGAGCCGGCCGTCCTCCGGGAGGAACGACCTGTACCACGTGTTCCGCTCGTCGGCGGTAGCGAGCGTGTGGTCCTCCTGGGGCTGCACATGGACGATGTACGTGGCGAGCTCGTCTCCGGCGGCGACCACGGCAACGGCAGCAAGGAGAAGGAACGGCACAAGCAGGGTCAGCGAGAAGGAGAGCTTGATGAAGCTTTCCATGGCTGTGGCTGCTTTTTTATCTGACTTTCTGTGCGGTTCCATGCATCGAATTTATAGCGTACTTAGCGTGCCTACGTACGCTATCGAATATTTTGGAATTGCCGAATTCTGCAGCTGCTGCTAGTATACTGCTTCCACATGTCGGTCTTGACAGGGTCATCGGTAGTGACAATAACATGTGCGTGTTTTTTTTTTTGGATAAAATGTGCGTGTTTGGTGCAATGTCATAGTTGAGAGCTGATGCAATCGCGAGAAGACCCCGCGTTATATTGGTTGCTTTGGAATTGCCGGACTGGGTTCGAAGATGACGAGTGGGACTTGGCTGCAGGCGCGCCGCGGCACCTGCCCGTGACCGTGATGTTGCCCTTCTTGGTAAGCGGAAAATGTCTTCTTGCATGGTGCAAAAGAGGCGGCTTCTTCTCTGCAGCGTTTGCTCTCTGAAGTCTGAACAAGGTGCAGCCGGAAAATGTCTTCTCTGCATGGCTTCGACAATATTCCAGCCAATATTCCGAAACTTTTGCCCTCTGAACATGGACGTATTCAGCAGCTTTTGTTTTTCCTTGGGCAGGTATAGGCTAGCATGTGTCTTTGACGGCGACACAGGCGGTTCTACGTACTAGTTCCTTTTGAGCCCTGAAAAACCAGACACGTCAAGTGTTCAAACCAGGAGGCTTCGTAAATATCGGAAAACTTACTGCCTGTATGTCGAAATATCGTTCTTTTTCCCCTTTGGGAGGGTATATACTTGCCGTTCTGATTGTTAGCTACGCTGTGTGTTTTCTGTGTGTTTTCAGGAACTCAGGCGAAATCGGTTCAGGTATGGATAACATATAAACAGGTGCAATGGTCATTAAAAAAAACGCTACCTTTAGCAAATTCTCTTCCAAAAACCTTACTTTTAAATTTCGCCATGTTCGCTTGTCTTATTAGCCGTTCAAACAGTATTTTTCTCTCACAACAAATCAGCCAGCTTAACTTATCGCCGGCTTACAAGGTTCTACTCGCCTACTTTGTCTACTAATGGTCTTTTCTCAACCGAGTTTGCCCTTTACTCATGGTATCACCTGATAATCACAAACATTGCAACTGTAAGAATGCTGTTCAATTTCTGTCATCCTTTGTTAAAATTTTCTCCTATTTGGCACTTAGCATTTTGGTTGTACCATTTGTTTCCTGCACACCGATCATTTTCTCTTGTCTGATATCTTTGACAGTAATCGAAAAATTACTATATTAGCTAAAGGTAGGCACCTAGAATGATGCCTTTCATTGTTCAGTGCTTGAAGGGACTCGCTCTTCCTACAGAACTCAAGAAGAACATTATATTAAGAAGAAGAAATGCTCCATGGGTCATTATTCAACTGTTTAAGGTCCTTTTGACACACGAAAATTTCACAGGAATCAATTCATTTCCAAAGAAAAACACATTAAAGACGGGGGCGGAGAACGGGATCCACATTCTAAAAGGAACCTTAAAACATACAAGCTATTGTAATCAATGTCACTATTAGATTAAGGGTACAAGGGCATGTTATTGATGATTAATTGATTATAGCAGCAAAACACGATTGTGAGTACATTAGGGTATTACAGGCATCATATGTCATGGCAGGACATCTCTTGCCTCAGACATGGAGATAGAGTTCAGGAAGAAATGAGGACTCAAACACCTGAAAAGGGAGATGTATGAGTGAACGAAGTTGTTCTACTGTCAAGCTCAGTGATCTTTGTTGTTAGATCTTAGATGTCGTTTGGTGGTTTAGTTTCCTTGATGTTACTCTGCTTTATTTCTCTACAAGGCTTGTGCGTTGGGCTAAGAAGCTCTTAGTTTGTTGCCGTTGTGCTCCAGGTGAGCTTTCTAGCGGTTTCAATAGTCCCCTCTTGCGTTGGAGGTAAAGCACATCTGTTGTAATCTGCCTTGTCTCCTCTAACTCTATTAAACTCTGTATTTCCGTTCAAATGAATGGAAATGGGGAATTTCCATGTATCAAAAATCATATATGCCATGTGTTGTTCAATTTATGCTACTATTCAAGTATTTATTAACAATTAATTGAGCGTTATTTGGTACTTAGGATTCCAAATTTATCGTCCACACCTCCATATGAATCATTATGCCTTGTCAGATATCTCTGTCAGATAATGCATGTTATCACCTAAACCAAGATACCTAAAATGATGCCTCTTGTAGCTTGCGAAGAACATTATGATAATGAATAACGAGAAATGCTGCATGAGGGAATTAACTATTCAAGCTAAGCCATGTTTAACACAAGCACCTGCACTTCACATCTCCACTATTGGACTTAGGTTACAAGTGTAATGTCGTACCGTGTTTTTTTAAAAAAATGTGAAATTGCCGCCACAAGAAACCAGCGTGCCTACATTATACTAGCAACTGAGGCATCACGGTGTATAAAGTTAGATTTTGTCCTATGGATATCATTGGGAAGTACATATTTAAAGAGTTGATCTTGAAAAGCCATACCCCCACTTTCTGAATACTTTTCATTTTTTTTCATCTTCTCATTTTTCTATTTCGAGAACTTTGTCATTTTTTTTCCTTTGAAAACGTTTTTCCTTCCTTCTAGTTCGTTATGCCAAACTGTCCTTGGGTGGTTCCACTTTGCTTCCTGCAAGCTTCATAGGGTTCCGATACGCGTTAAACATTATTTGCACCCAACAAGCAAAAGACTGAAGACCTTATTAGAGCATTAATAAATTGGTATTAGAAGGTAGTCATGCCGGCCACATAGTGCTCACTACTGAGACGCACGGTGGCTGCATGCCTGCGTACTAGTATCTGGCATCTCAACTACTGCTGGTGGTGGATGGATGCATAGAAATATTAAGAACACTGAACCTAAACGCAAACCGGATATATAAAATTGATGATATCTACTACTAGCTTGTACCCAATTTGTCATTCAGTTGGATTATTAAAGAAACTGCCCTGGTTGGGGCTGTGAATTTCAAAGTCACTGAAAACATTGGGGGGTAACACCTCTAAGATGCAATTTGTTCGTCCATTTGATCACTAGTTCAAACAAAAGTATGAACCCATATTCCTAATAATGCAGTCATATCTTATCCAAGATACTCACTGAAAAGTTTATTACTTGTTCTCAAGAAACTGAATCCATATTGTTCAATGGATTATATAAACAGACAGCATAATTCAGCACGAAACCAGCTAGGCTAGCAGCTTATAGTAACTAACAGTTTACACAAATCCATGAACATAAACAAGCCTAGGGGCCTAGGCACGTGGCGCTATTTCGTAGGCTATCATGAACCACACAGCTCAATCAAAGAGTTGGCATAAGCGTGCTTGGGATAAACTAAACTAAAAAAGAAGCCTGATCAGCTAAGCTGGCCAGACTGCTAGTTTATATGCAGCCTCTCCTCTGCATGAACTCCCTACGGCCAGTACTCTGCCCGTACTGCCACAGCTGGTCTGTCAGCTGACTCAGCTGCGACCTGCGAACAAATGTGGAAACCCCGAAATGCCCTGCTTCGTGTACTCAGAGTGTACCAGTCTACAGACAGAGATAGAGAGGGCCTTCAGATCATTAGGGCTCCTTTTCCTCTTTTCAGGAATTTGGGGTCCGTTTAAAATTTTCTCAGCACAACTGGGAGTTGCATTGCATGTTGCAAGGGCTGAATGAAGAAAACGAATTGTACATGAAGAAGAAAGCGACGCCTCCTTCCGTTCCGTCCATTTCCATGGATGCATGCCAAATTGCCAAGACGACGAGGTAAAAGACGGCACTAATTGCCCCTTTGCGGTGTCAATCCGCGGGAGGGTCCCCGGCGCACGCAGACCGCCGGTGATGATCGGAGGGACCCTCCCCCCTCCGCTTTCGCCTTTGGCGTCCGTAATGTCGCCATGATTCTGACGACCGGCATGCTCGGCATCGCTTTGTGTCAGACTCAGAGAGGACGAGTCCCGCGCGACATGGCCCCCGCTGCCACATGCCCATTGGAGCTTTCTTTTTCTTTTCCTCCCTGTAGCAGTACTAGTCTGTAGTAGTAGAGCGGCATGCAGCGCGTCCGTCCGTCGTCAAGCTCCAGCCTCCAGCCCCCCTGCCGGGCCCGAAATGCCAGCTCGGGCAGAGCGCCCGTGGTCTATTCTACTGCACTGACACTGCGAGCGTCGTCAATGCCGTGCTTGATTATTACTACTGATGACAGTCACAGTCGCAGGTGGTCTGATTAGCTCAGTGCTATAGTTCTGATCACGACACAGGGCATGGAGTACTGTGTGAGCCATTGGAATCCCATGGTTCCTGCGCTGTTTAAGGAGACAAATGGTGCTCTTTATCAGCCATCAGCGTGCTTAACCGCGGTGGTTTTGTGTAACGGAGCCCATCATCGTTTGTTGGCAGAGTGTGAGCCCTGTCGCTTTGCGACTGCTAATTGTGTCAGCCGGTCAGACAATGTACCCCTGCAGGCGCAGAGTGTGTTGGATCTGAGCCTACTCCTGCCGATGCTAGTGTTTAGGCCTTGTTTAGTTCCTGCCGAAAGTTGTAAGTTTTTCACTTTAGTGTTTAAATGTTACTAATTACACAGTTTCAAAGAAAATTTTTAATCCTAGTTGGGACGGACAATATTTACCAAATACAAACGAAATGCTACAGTTGGACACGTTTCAAAGAAAATTTTGGCGGGTGGGACGGACAGAGGGAGGAGTACTCTATGGAATGGATAAGCAGAGCGCGCGGGAGGGGGAGGGAGGGGCATCATCGGCATCGAGAAAAGCGAGGGAATCGCACTCGCACGCTTCCCTTCCCTTCCAGCGTAAAGTAGGGGCCGGGCGTACCTCATCGCCGTCATCGTGGGCCTCCGCGGCAACTACTTCTGCTGCCTGCTGGCTGCTGCAGCTGCTCATTCCATTCCATTCCCTGAGCTCGGCGCGCGCTCGCCTGCCGGCCACTTCCGTCGCGTGCTGCCTGCCTTGTCCGCCACTGCACGAGCACAGCCGCGTGCACCGTCCGGCCACCACCCACACACCCACCGCACCACCGGCGCCGGTCCGGTCGGTCGATGCCAGGATGGAGACCCCGTCGTCGACGTGCGACGAGGGCTCCGAGCTCGACGCGCGCTCGCAGTCCGACTACGCCGACTTCGACGAACTCGACCGCCCGCCGCGGGGCCGCCACCGCCGGGAGCCGTCCTCCGACGTGTCCTCCGAGTGCAGCGGGGAGCCCGGGAGCCCGTACGGGTCCTCGCCGTACCCGCGCTGGCCGGTGTGCACGCTTGCCGCGAGGGTGCCACCGCCGGCCGCGCCGCTGCTCAAGAGGCTCGGCACGACGCGGCGCGGCGGTGGCGGCACCGCGCGTGACGGGAAGGCCGGCGACGGTGGTAGGACCCCCTGTTTCTGTAAAGAAAATGCCTTGTGGTTCCAGGTTTTGTTGTTTGCTCGGTGAGGTGACGCGAAAAATTGGTGTGAGTGAATTCGCAGAGCTGCAGCTGATCAAGGAGAGGTTCTCGAAGCTTCTCTTGGGCGAGGACATGTCGGGGAGCGGCAAGGGGGTCTCGACCTCCGTGGCCATCTCCAACGCCATTACCAACCTCTACGGTAAGCGTGCTTACACTTGTTCCTACTTCCCAAGATCAAATCTTCAACTTGCGATGCTAATGCTTGTGGCCTCCTCTGCTTACAGCGACTGTCTTTGGGAGCTGCCACAGGCTGGAGCCCCTGCCGCCGGAGAAGAAGTCCATGTGGCGGCGGGAGATGGACTGCCTCCTCTCCGTCTGCGACTACATCGTCGAGTTCTTCCCATCCAAGGAGATCTTGCCCGACGGCACCACCCGAGAGGTGACAACGGATTAAGGGCTTGATTGTCTGAAGAGGAAATTTCTGCCGAGCCATTGTGTCACTGACGCATTTTCATTCTGTCAGGTGATGGCGACCCGACCGCGATCCGACATCTACGTCAACCTCCCCGCCCTCGAGAAACTCGACGACATGCTGCTTGTAAGATCAAAGATTCTTCCTACATTGCCATGGCATGAGCTTCAGAGCTTGAGCCATAAAAAGTTGTTGTTTGATCAAATTTAGTGTGGGCTAAACTGTTGTTCTGCACCTTCGCAGGAGATTCTGGATAGCTTTCAGAAGACTGAATTCTGGTACGTCAATGACAAGGGGCAGAAAGATGATTCCGTCGCGACGCCGTGCCGTCCGGTGAGCCACCGCGGCGAGGAGAAGTGGTGGCTGCCCGTGCCGTGCGTCCCCAAGCCCGGGCTGACGGAGACGGCGCGGCGAGACCTGCAGCAGAAGCGCGACTGCGCGAGCCAGATCCACAAGGCGGCCATGGCCATCAACAATGCCGTTCTTGCGGAGATACGGATCCCCGACCTGTACAAGCAAGCGCTACCCAAGGTACCATCAGATCACTGGATCCCAAGAATTGCGAGTCATCAGCATGGCTGAATCTGAAGATGTATTCTGAATTCTCATTTCAGTGCGGGCGGGCCAGCGTGGGGGACCTGATCTACCGGCACATGTCGTTCCCGGGCAAGTTCTCGCCGGAGTACCTCTTGGACTGCCTGGAGATCTCGTCGGAGCACGAGGCCCTGGAGGCGGCGGACCGCGTGGAGGCGGCGATGCACGTGTGGCGGCGGAAGGCGAGCCAGAGCCACTCGAGGTCACCCTGGAACGCGGTCAAGGACCTGATGGAGTCGGACAAGAACGTGATGCTGGCGAGCCGCGCCGAGGACGTGCTGCTCTGCCTCAAGCAGCGGTTCCCCGGCCTCTCGCAGACCACGCTGGACGCCAGCAAGATCCAGTACAACAAGGTGAGCAAACCTCAATGCAGCAGCATCAGCATCTGCCTCGCCATGGGCACGAGCTTGAAGTTTCTCATAGAGCTTGTGATGTGAATGAATCTGCAGGATGTTGGGCAAGCAATACTAGAGAGCTATTCGAGGGTGCTGGAGAGCCTGGCGTACAACATCGTAACCTGTATAGATGATGTTCTCTTTGCAGATGAAGCCGCCAGAAAGATAGCATGAGTGATCATTTGTTCATCCTTCTTGCCTGATCTGTGAAACCCAAAATAAGGGGTCCATATCCATGACCCATCCACAGAATGTACATTATGCCATAACTTGTAGCAGTAGTACCATCTATCAATGGATGATAGCACGAGCAGCTAAATACAGTGCTCTACTCACCTAGGCAGCCATGTCTTATTTTCATCTCAATGGTCCCTCTCCCTCAGGCCTCAGGGCCTTTGCATCCTCATTCCTCTGTCATCACCATGGATGTCAGATGTCACAGCTGTGTGAATTGTGATTGCAGTATCAGCTGAAGTAGGGACTTGTGAATCTTTTGATACAGGGCATCAGGGCATGGGCATGGCCTGACCAAGTGACTAGCACAAGTTCATAGCTGATAAATTCACAAAATATTTCAAGTAATTTTTTAAAAAAGAGAAGCAACAGTGTACATAACGAAAACAACATTATCTTCACAACTCCTCAAAAAAAAAAATGAAAACAAAAGATTTACCATAGATAAGTGGGGTACTTCATATATAGCTGCACTTATTTTGATGTTTCCAAACGTCTATAGAGAACAGAATGAGCTTATACTAGTCGAATAATTCTGAGGTTAAGAACAACATTCCATCAGGAATTCAGGATTCTAACTTACAATAAGCACAATTCATAAGAAAATGGAAATCAACTATATTGATGAACAGCCTAGCTCTACAAGATTTGGCAACATGCCGAACTCACTTTTCCCTATCCTTTCACAGAAGGTTTCTGTATCTATTAACTCCATGTCAGTACTAGTCGAATATGCCTGCATGGATTACTACAAAGTACTACTACAGTATCAAAGCCATAAATCAAAAACCACTTCCTCCAGTAAGTCATCAAGCAAACCATCCCACAGCTCAACTACAACACTTCCAGTATCGCCTCGAAGATCCAGCCACGACCCACTGTCCAAGTCTTTCATCATCACCTGTTCTAAAGTGTTTGAAAATTCTTTACCGACAAGGGAATCGATTCCCTTAGCCACCTCTTGAACGAGCAGTGTTCCTACTGGAGCTGGTCGCACATTGTGTTTCAGAAAATTAACCCAAGGGTCGGTACCAAAGAACTTGTCCCTTATCTTGAGAAGAACTTCTTCCACACAGTCAAACAAAAGCACAGCATCGTCTGTCAGGCAGTACGAATTTCCTACTTCAGCCAATACAGATACATCAAACAGTGGCTCTTCTGTGTACCATCTCTGCGAATTTTCCTCCGACAGCAATCCCGAAGCTTCTAGCACGGCCTTGATGAAGGACACCCTTGTGCCTTTGTCATCCAAAATGGCTACCTGTGGTCCGTTCCACAAAGCTGGGGATGTTGAAGGAGCGTCAACCTCTTTGAACAGCACTCTGGAAGTAGGCATGGAGAATTCATCTGCAACAACATAAAGTTTTATTCTATTACTGTTCAGGTTATGAAAGGCACCAGATGAGAAAATTTTTTGTTTTGAGTTCAATACCTCGCTTTGGAGTTTTGTGTCTAGGACTGGTAACTTCTACAATGGGATCAAGAACGGATTGTGGGCTCAATTTCTCCTCTTTGTCATTAGTATTTTCCGGCAAGTAAGGAACTGTCAATACAGATGGTTTGACTAATTCAACAACTTCTGATGGACTATGGTTCTCTTGTTCATTAGCGGAGTCATCTGGAGAATAGAGGGCCAGTTCTGGTAACAAATTCATGGATTGTGGTTCCTCCAGTGAACACTTCAGCGGAGGAGGCAAAAGGGGGAAAAAAAAAAACAGTGTTAAACACAGATGTTATTAGCTTTCTTGAATTTGCTACAAAGTATGTCTTACTTCGTCTGGATTTTTCTCTCCCACTTCTTCCTGCAAAGTTCCAGTCTCAGCACAGAGCAGTGAGTTCTCCATTGTATCTAGCATGATCTTGGCCCCTGCAAAAAACGAATATTTTGAACAGAACAAGAAAGCAGAAAAAAGTTAAATAGCTAATAGAAGCATATCTTACAGTACATTTTTTTTAGATTAATGAATAAAGCATTCTGGCCTCCAGCTATCAGTACAAACAACATGAACAAATTACCTGCACAGGTCAACTCCTGTGAGATACTGTCCTCATTTTGTGGATGGCTACCATGATCTATTGTGAGCTCAATCAACATTTCTGTACCTAAGTTGCTAGTGTCGGCTGATTCTGTCTCCTGGTGCAGCCTTGTTGAGTAAGGGCTTGCTGAACCATCATCCTCTTGCTCAATAGTATGCAAGTTCAAAGATTCTGTAGCTTCATGTGCTACACTAATTTTCTCCTCTCGAGGGCAATCACTTGAAGAAAATCTATCAGTCTCGGGCAGTGAAATTAATCTCTCAAAATATTCAGATTTCTGTACAATTTGATAACCTCCTTCGTCTTGATCATTTAATCTCTCAATTATATACATCTTCGCTTTTTCATAGGAGAAAGAGCTGACACCGACACCATGAGCGACATCATTTCTCATCCCACTTACACTATCTTCTGTGACTGTTTTCTTGTCAACAATAGATGGTTCCTTAGCCCTGTCAGAAGAATCTGTACTTGCCAGACTCTCCGTCTCGGACACACATGTGACTGGAAGCAGTTTGCCAGAATCAGCTTCAGCTTTATGAAAATTACTATTCGTGGAGTTTAACTGGTGATCCTTCCGATTATCGCTAATGGCAAGCCTTAGCCTCCTTTTAAGCTCTCTAAGCGAGAAATGGCAATCAGGTATATCACTGGCTTCCTGAACTTGCAAATCAAAATGATTTGATAGCGGTGACGAAGTTGCACTACCTGAGATAAGACTGCTATGACCTCTTGCAGGACTTGGCTTCAAGATTACAATTCTGCTAAGGCCACGAGAACCATCATTTATCTTTGGTGGTTTCCTCATAGTCAACTTATCCTCCTTCAAGAAAGAATTATGCCTTCTTTGCACCATACTTGAAGAAGTATTTGACTGCTCTAGACTATTTGTTGTACCTTGCAACTCAGTTTCTTCGTCATATTCTTCAGAGTCTAACTTGGTACTTCCTAGTGACATGTAAAGGTTTTGGAGACATTCTAACAACCTAGAGCTTGGGTCTTGCATAAGCATCAGAAACAATTCCTTGTTTGAGCTCAGTAGCTGTAGGGCGTCAACGAATTCTCTGGACCTAGTTTCATCACCGCTGTTTATGTATTTTTTGTCTGCAGATTGATGTCTTATAACCGCTTCAGCAACATCTTCTAGAGCTCTCTGGATACTAGATGGGATCTGATAGAGATGAGCAGGAGGGTCAGTCGAAATTGAACTGCGGCCTGACTCAGTTGAATTCCTGATTTCTTGGCCTTCAGTACGAGATCTGTAGATTTCCATGAGACTTCCAGCCAAGTTTAGATCAATATCTTCAGAGCATATCCCAGTTACATTGCTTTGTGCTTGCTTCAAGGGCTGTGTGCTGGTGGCCATCTCTTCTTCCATCAAAGTTCTAATACTTGACCTACCAGCATAAATCAATTCAACCCTGTGGTCTTTTCCATTCTGAGAAAAAAAGCAAAAAATTCAAGTTTATATTGCTGCACTCATCAGCTCTAACAGAGGTTTGAAAAACTTACGTTATCTTGCATGCCATATTCAAATTTTGTGTAGCATCATAACTTCACTATTTCATATTTGGCATTAAAAACTTTCCGATTCTACTTAAGTTTTATTTATAGAGGCGTCTTCAACTTGAAAAGCCTAGAAAAAGAATCCTAAACTTCCATATCTGAAGGCTGGTAGTACCATTTTTTTATCGAATATGCAGGAGAGTTGTGAATCATTGCATTGAGGACGAACTACTGTACACTGTTGTTTACGATGAATATTTGTGTTTTAGAAAAATACATATCAAAAGTTATATAAACCAAAGTTCAAAATCAACAGAACAGTTAGTGTTAGTCAACATTATCTAAAAATGTAAAAGTCAAAATTATGCTGACAGACACACATCATACCAGTCTGAGCTTGTAGTACAAGCAGCATCATGACCAGCTTTATAAATGGAAAAAGAGGTTTTCAGCTCAATACATGCCCTAGAATGTTAGAAATATAATGAGCTTGCAACTTTTCTTTTCATTATCAGCTGTTAGTTAGAGCAAGCATAAGAATTTTGTAGGTACTATAAGAAATACTAGATACAATAGTTTTGGTTTCATCTTGAAAACTTACATTAGCAGATATGTTTCCATGGATATCGTCAAAACCTTTTGGGTCTCTTTTGACTGCATGTACCACAGAAATCACTATTAGCGAAATCACGAATCTCATATTATTTCAATTAAAATTAGCTCGTACTGCTATATTGCAGCTAACATCTTCATTTGTCACATAAAAACTGAATGTTGGTGAATGCACTAACCTCTCCCATCTGAGAGAAGTTTTGGACTGCGACGGAAATCAAGCATGCGAATCAGCCCAGACATACAGCCCATCTGGGTTTTCTCAGATTTGGAATGTTGTTTGTAACTCTTCTTTGCCATGATAGCTGAGAACATGGTCAGATAACTTTCCTCCTAGACAAGCTTATAATCTGAAAGCAAGAAATGCATGAAGCGAGTAAGAAAATAAGTTGTAGCAGTAGGAACGATGCAAAATTAGAAATACAAAGGCAAAAAAAAAGTTTCCCATTTTCTGCACTCATAAGTCCCCACTACTCGTATTTGCTCATATCTTTCAAGCTCCAATGAATGGTTTCAAACTCTAGTTTCATAAAAGTACACTTGTCTATGAAAAAAAACAAACACATAAGAGACAAGAAAACCAGTTGGACCCCACTTATGCAAATGCCAATTTCTACATACTCATGTCACAATTCACATGCAGTTGTACTTAAAGTACGTTCTAACCCGCATTATTTTTCTTTGTGTAAACATATGAGACAAGATGTCATAAGAACTACAAACACCAACTAAAATTAGATAAATGGAACAATTCGGAGCATCCAAAGGGCCAATTTGATGAAAAAAAAAATTCCCTCTAAAATCCCTGTTGCGCTAAAAATCTCCAATACACATCGAACTGCTAAGAACATATTTCATTTATCTTTAAGCCTGAAAGGGATTAAGCATTACCTAACTAACCAAGTAAAATATCGACCATTCAGATGGATGAATCATCCAAATTGACGAGTACCTTTAACCAAATAACCAGTACTTGATCAGAGAACTCACCAAGCATAACAGCAGAGGCGGTCCTGCTACACTTCACAGACAGTGCCCAAAAAGCCAAAACCCACCAAAGGAAGATTTGGTTTCAAAGATCATTCAATCCAATCTTCGAGCCTTCATCAGAACCCAAAAATTGCAGGCAGGAACAGGTTAGGATGTTCAGACAGACCAAGAGAAGGCCCTTGAAATTGCCGTGCTTCCTCGGTTTCCACGAGATGCCGATACCAAGTCGGAAACAAAGAAAACTCTGAAGACGCAGGAAGGGATATCTCAAAAGGATCAGAACACGCAAAAGAAAGGAAGCGGAATTTTTTTTTTTTCCTTTTTATTTATTCCAGCTGGTCGTCTTCACCAAAACAAACACGCAGAGCACATCAACCTCTCCATCTTCATTCTCCAGCAAGACAGACCCCTGCCTCAGAACAATCTCAGAATTTAGAACCCCAAAACCAAGGATAACCGACGAGAATTCACAGGAACCCAACACTGAGACCAGCCGCAAAGATCGATTTCCGCCTCCAAAACTGAGAATGAATAAATAAATAGCAAACCAGCGGATACTCACAGGTCACAGCCAAAGAAACTGCCTTTTTTACAGAACCGTATATGAATGCAACCGAATCGTAGTTGCCCTTTCCGATCCTCCCTTCCTTGAAATCCTTCAAGACGCGGATGCAGCAGAACCATGCCCTGCAAGGCGGCAACAGCGCATGCAGCGCTTCTCGCCGGCGGAGGCTTTGCCACTGTGGCCGCCCCAACCTCTGCCGCTGCCGCTACCTTGTCTCTCTCATTCTCGGCATTCTCTATCCTCTCTAATGGCGGATGGAGAAGGTAGGATTTGGAGGATGGCCGACTGGCCGGGCCTGTACTTTTGGTTTTGTAGATTATTTCGGGGAGGGGAGTCGGGTTTGTCTTTTGTCTCTATTTTGGCCTCCTCTTTTTCTACGTCAACAGGTGCGCGATCAAGATCAAGCTCACCACGTAGTGGCTGCCAACAAAAATGGGAGATGAGAACAAGAACGGACAGCGCTATGTTATTCGCTCGGCAAATCGACATGTACAACCTTGAATTTTACAATTAATTAATGCTTGTGCCAGTTGGTGGCCTGTATTGGAAATACAGATTAAAATGACCTCTTGATTTTTGGAATATTCTTTAAAAAAATAAAAATGGATATATATATACTAATATTTTTTTTTCTTTTCCAATGATAACAATGCAAACGTGCATACAAACCGCCACTTGCACGAGAGAATACTGCATCTATGGAAAATAGATTGAGTATCAAATAAAATGTGTCTAAATAAGTGTATATTCCAAGTTCTGATGACAGTGCATTAATGTGTGCTAGTTTCTAGAGGATTAATTATGTTGGAATATAAAGATTGCTTTGGATTTTTATTTCGCATTGTTTCTTCTGTTGGAAGACAATTTTTCAAGTATAATGTCCTTCTATCATTAATTATCGGTGTACCGAACAAGAATGAACAATCATTAAACAATACAGTATAAAACTTCTTTTTTTATACAGAAAGCAAGATTGAAATAATTAGGGCAAACGTTTCTCCCAATCTTTCTGACTTTTCTTTTTTAAACTTTTTTAGACCTTTTCAGCCGTCTGTGTCCATTGAATTTGCCACTGCCAGGGCTGCAGCCTGCAGTTCGTGGTCAAACTCTAAATGGCCCCTGACAAACTGGTTTACCTGAAGTGAAAAAGGATTACAAGACACCACAAATAAAGAAGTCCAGTAGTGATTTTTTTAGGCTAAAATGCTTGGTACACTTCGTTCATGCAACAATTTGTCGTCGCCCGAAGAATGAAGGGCGAATTGTGATATTTTCTCCCCTCTGCTACTCTGTAAAAATTGCACTTAGGAGATGCACTAAGACACTGAGATTATATAGCCACAACAGCAACAGTCGTCGTCAGATTTCTTTAATTAAATCAAATTAGGATATGACTAACCAACTAATGGGAAAGATTCGCCAGAAATCAGTTGGATTAGGATGCATAACAAACCACTAAACAATTCCCCTGCAGGTCTCTTTATGCTTTTCGTCAAAAACTAATCTCTGTAACAGTCCCAAAAGAATTATTCTTGAACATTTCCGATTACAATACCTCACCTAGAGAGATGTTTTATACTTTCAGCTTTCTTAAAAGGAACTACGGTCGTTGCAGTACTACATATATACGTACTGAAGTACGGGCAAATTACTACGTAGACGCTACAGTCCTCTGAGTACACACATATACGGACATCTTTTTGTTGTTGGTGTTGAAAACCACACACATATATACTCCTACGGGCCTATGTACCTGATACGTCATTATCTAAAACAAGTACCTGATACGTACAAATCTGCATGCCAAAGATACATCACCTATACGGCTATACGGCCATACGTTCAATATATGTACTCCCGGGTACACGTGGGTGCTCCCAGAGCCGTCCGATCAAGAATCAAGGGACATAATTTCCTCCAGCATTTGGCCTTTCGTGTGTGTCGGTGTCGGCTACTCGGCTGGTGGTTCTCTCAAGAGGTAAGTAGCTAAGCTAGCTTTTGTATGGAGTATGGACACATAATATATATTCTGTGACATTTCAACCTCCCCTTTCTCAACCGCGTAGTTCGCTTTCACAATTTTGCGACAGATTTAGTCAGCGATGCATGAGTGGCGCAATACTTTTTTCACGTGAAAAAAAGGGGGTTTATATTAGAATTAGAATTGGTGACGATTTATTTGGTAAGTATAACCGTACGTCCACACGCTTCGTGAAGGGCTAGTTTCAGCTGCTGCAAGTTGAGGTGTCGTCGTATGTAAGTCGTCTGAGAATCAGACAACAACAAGACCTGAATAAATAACAAAACAGAAAAAGGATAAATATGCATGCATACGAATTTATATGGTGAAGGAAATAGCCTGATAAACAAAAAGCTTTCTGGACAGTGGAACGATCGAGCCGCGTCCACGTACCACGTCACGTCGCCTGTTGCCCTGTTCCCTCTCCCCACTGCCGGCCGGCAGCGCAATACGAGCGGCAAATTCGGCCGGGCCGGGGGTAGCTAAGATAGATTAGATTTTAGATAGCCATGCCGTCCGTCACGTTGCATTGCATTGCATTGATAGATGCGATTCCATGGACGACGACGCCGACGGCTGCGTCGATCTAGGTAGGCGATGCACATCACCCCTTGCTTTTTGCATTGCTCGCCACCAACTACCCACAAAACTACTCTAAAAAAACAAACGAAAAACTCTATTGCTTCATGCATCGATCGTCACCAATCGCCACCCTTTGGTTCAGTTCAGTGCTACTACTCAGTAGCCGGTACCATATTTTTACCGGACACATCTCTGAACCACTGACTGTTCTTGTTTGGTTGTCAGAAGATTCTTACTTACTCCAACGTGTCGTCAAGGATAAAACTAATACGGAGGAATCCAGGTGATCGTTGATGCATGTCTGGGGAGAAGGCTGCAATTGCAGTGAAAAAAAACTCACCGCCAACGGCTACACAGGAGATGGGTAAATTTGGAGGCGAATATACTTCCATGGTAAAGTAAATGGCAGAAACACAGATGGGAACGGAACTGTCGCCCTCCGTGCTTGGAAGAAGAACTGGTTGTTAAGATGTTGATGTCGCACTAGCTAGTCCAATCTCCATGCAACTAACTGCTAATCTCCTTTCACAAATCAGAAACAGTAGCAGGTAAGCAACAAGCTTTTTGGTCTTGTAGCTCATGGCGTGATGCGTCCTCGCCAACAATTCGACAGGTGGTGGTTTGGTTTCTCCAGGAAACGCACGCATGAGAGAGATATAAATAAAAGCTACTATACTAGGGCCTTGTTCAGTTCGAAAGTTTTTGTAACCTGAGTAACTGTAGCACTTTCGTTTGTATTTGATAAATATTGTCCAATCATAGCTCAACTAGGCTCAAAAGATTCGTCTCATGATTTACAACTATACTATATAATTAGTTATTTTTTTTACTTACATTTAATGCTCCATATATACGGGTAGAAATTAATGTGATGTAGAGAGAGTGCAAAAACTTACAACTTGCATACAATCTAAACAAGGTCTAGTACTAGGCCTCCTGACCTGACCTCACCTGCTCTTCATGGTGACATAGTGGAGCTGCCGACGATTAAGGTTCCTGATGAATTGACATCGCGCGCTGATGCCCCTGTCCCGTGGCTGTACTGAAGAGATCGACCAGATGGCCCCAGCCCCCAGGTGTCGGTAGAAGTGGAGGCGTGAAGAGAGGGCTCTCTCTGTTCACTGTTCTGCATGATGCAGCCATTATTGGCAACATGCTCTCATGTCTGCCGTTTTGCAACCAGACGAGGCCTTGTTCAGTTGGAATGAAAGTTGCAAGTTTTTTCGCTTTCTCTCCATCACATCAATTTCTACCCGTATATATGGAACAGTAAATATAAGTAAAAAAATAACTAATTACACAGTTTAGTTGTAAATCACGAGATGAATCTTTTAAGCCTAGTTGGTGCACGATTGGACAATATTTGCCCAATACAAATAAAAGTGCTATAAGAGTTCGAATGCAAGTTTTTGCGAACTGAACAAGGCCGAAATGTAACCAGGCATGATCCTGAATGCACGCCCCGTAGCCCTGCCCATGCCCACCAATCCAAATGTGTCAATAATTTACACATCAGAGAGCCACATGTGTACAGTGTACAGTGTTTTATGGCAAGGAATATGATTTCGGATACGGCCACACAGGTAAGCTTCACTCTATTTACACAAACAGAATGCGGCCAATACCTCTGATTGTCTGATCTCATGTACTTCCTCCATCTCTAAATTATAAAACGTTTGATTTTTTTGACACCAAGTTTGACTATTTGTTTTATTCAAATATTTATACAAAATATCTCTTCTTTTGTCGTGACTTGCTTTATCAATAAAAGTTCTTTAAAAATAAGTTAAATTTGATCATATTCGAGTAAATTTTTTTAATAAGACGAGTGATTAAACTTGAAGACAAAAAAGTCAAACATCTTATAATTTAAGTGTGTGCGTGCTGCACACATGGCTATAGTCTACTTGAATTTCATAAGATCAGGATAGAACCCCTATATGAAGGCTTCCATACAGGATCATACAGTAATCGATATAGATGACTTTATCATATGGTTTAATGTGACATAATTGCTGCACAAGCAAACCACATTTGATAAATTATATTTGGTTGTTTATATTCTACTATTACATTTATTAGAGGTATGGATACCGAGAATATCTTATTTTTGTGTGCACATTGCCTTGTGCAAACCTAAATTATCTAATAGGACCGAATCTGACATACTAGCTAATACAGTATTGGACCTACTTTGAGCATTGCGCAGTCAATCGAACATGAGCAAAATGCACTGCATGTCTGAATACAAGTGATAGTTGGACTCGTGACAAATGGATCAAGGATACATTCATAACAAAAGGATATTGACAATTGAATCAAGGATACATTCATAATAAGAGGATATTGGAGGACAAATGACTATGAGAGGATATTGGATGACAAATGCCACAACTTTTTACAGTGGTGGATCTGAATTTTTAAACCCTTTTAGTGGCTCAAAAGTTAAAAAAAAAACTCTTTAAATAGCAGGCTATGGCATTTAGCCGAGAGCATTGCTCAGCCGTTGTAGCATCACTACTGTATCCTGATATAACATTGCAATAACCCGCTATTCAATACAATGCTTTCGTGGTGGAAAACACTTCGTTTTAAATAGAGAGTTTCCAAAATATCTAGAGTTCAGACCAACATAGGAACGTGTTAAGGCCACAACATATCAGCACAATACAGAGGATAAAGTCATTCTTGGGGATTCCTTTGAAAATACTCTATTTCAACAGAAGAACAAGTTGATAGAAGTGAGACTTTTTTTTTTGTGATCAAGTGAGACTTATTGAGGAAACGGAAATAAGAGTTGTAGAGCTCAATCGTGTCATAAAAGTTGCTAAGGTAGCTGCAACGTCCATCCCATGCTGTCCTCCGTGAGACCTTTCTGGATACCTGTCAATGCGGCATAGAGTTGCTGAGACACGACTCCGGCCTCCTGGTTCTTCCCATACTCCACTCTGCAATGGACAAGGAATTTTTTTTTTGAAAAGGCTCAATGGACAAGGAATCAATAGACGATGCAATGAGCATTTATTGGTTTCATGAAAGTGCAACAATTACTTGATCGAATCGAGGAGCACATTTCTTTTTCTTTAGTATCGAATTAGGCTAGCAACCG
The DNA here is from genome assembly GCA_015844335.1 of Chrysopogon serrulatus. Taxonomy (NCBI): domain Eukaryota; kingdom Viridiplantae; phylum Streptophyta; class Magnoliopsida; order Poales; family Poaceae; genus Chrysopogon; species Chrysopogon serrulatus. The sequence continues at coordinate 41,530 of JADLZL010005714.1, read as the reverse complement.
AGTTTTTATATGAAAATGAATCGATGATAATCGTAGTGGTCAGATAACTGGAACAAATGTCTGTACCAACTATTTAGCCAAAATGCAGGTCCATAATGCTCTTGTGTCTCGTCAAATGCTGCTTGTAGGCACTTACAACTCAGACTAGTACTTAAGTGGAGCGTCAGCATTTCCTCATACACTCAATTACTCAAATACTAGCACAACAACTGAAAAAACTAGTTTGGCTGAAGTACTGACCTTCTTCCACGGTAAGTGATGCCCCCAACAGGTGAGAGTACAACAGCTGTTCCTGTACAAAAGACTTCATCAGCCCCAAGCAGTTCATCTATTGTGATAGGACGCTCCTCAACCTGAAAAATATTTGTAACAGAGAGTGAGAGAAAAAGGAAAAGATTTACATGCCAAATGCCATCAATACAAATTCAGCATGAGCAGAAGGATGCCAATGCTTGTTTGTGTTACCTGAAATCCAAGATTTTGAGAAATTTCAACCACGCTTCTCCTTGTGATTCCAGGAAGAATTGTTCCCGTTAACAGTGGAGTAGAAATAACATTGTCCTGCCAGGAAAAAGTGATGACAACTCTAATACCATCTATGCATTTTGTAGAAATTCTGAACAGGTAGCTAATTTATTTAATTATTGTAGACAACTTAATAGACTGCTAACTGCTGAGGATGGTATGCACAGGACGTTTTCCAGTTTGCTCAAAGAACACCACCAAAATGTTCACTGTATCATTGTACAAGATATGACTAGTAAATTACACGGATATACTTAGAATCAAGTGGCAACTTCATTGTTATTATTATGTGATTGGTCGAATGTGCTTTATACCCTCATTGTCCTAGATGCAGCTGCAAAGATGAACCACCTAGACAAAGTTTGACATACATACCTTCACCATGAATATATTACAAGAAGAAACTTCCTCAACAAACTTTTTATGGACCGGATCTAAGTATAGAACATCAGAATGGCCTTTCTCCTTGGCTCTTCTCTGAGCACTGACAACCTGTACATGTGCATCACTTATTAAGAACCGCACATAAATGTGCTAATGTTTCTCAAGATTAAACGCTGCATTACACAATACAAGTTTATTTACACAAGGGAAAACCTAATTAAAGTTTATTTACACAAGGGAAAACCTAATTAATGTCAATAAGGCTGCATTAAACAGCACAGCGCTAGCATGGTATAAAATTGGGGATTGAGGCAAACATAAATTAATAGGACAAACACTAGAAAGCCAAATCATATGTACAAAACCAAAATCCAAATGTGTCATCTAGGACAGCATTCTTGAACTGACTCATGAGGTTCAAGTTTATAGCCAAAAACTGGATTTTAACAGGCTGAGAAAGGATTTAAAATTCCAAATGTGTTTCAGATTCAAAACACAGCAACCTGAAGGGATTATGTTCATTATCATATTTATTTATAAGAAAAACACTGTTTTTTTAAATAAAGAAAAACACTGGTTTTCTTAACCCTGTTCTAGGGTATTGTAATTTAAGTAAAATAAGGAACTAGGAGAACGCTTTGAAAAATCACATTTGCGCATTACCGATGCATAGTTCCCAATAGTCTTTATATCACCAGTTCCACCAGGTGCAGCACGGTGGTATTCTTCCTCAGTTAACAAGCTGATTGGAGATAGACCACCCTGAAAATAAACAAGACAGTTCTTACAGATCTAGTAGAATACAACAACAATTGTAAATAGAAAAGAAACAAGATAAGATCACTGACCTTGAAATAATGCCCAACTGGGCAAACAAACACTATAAATGTGTACTGTGGGGCAGGTGCAACACCAAGGATAGCCCCACTTCCAATTAGCTGTGGTCTGATATACAAAGAACCTTTACCAAAAGGAGGCACCTGTAATGGACAACATGATGGGTGAGAAATGAGAGATGCATCAAATATAGTTATTGAACAAGAGATGTCCAACGTCCTCACCCAGTGCTTGTTTGCCAGAACAGTTAGCTTCACAGCTTCTAGGAATTGCTCTACACTTGGTGCAGGCATGCATAACCGGTCTGCACCAATTTTCATCCGCAGTGCATTTTCATGTGGACGAAAAAGAAGGATTGATCCATCCTCTTTTCTATGTGCTCGTAGACCTTCAAGCAATCCCTGCAGAAGTTTTATAAGCATATTAGAGCATATCAACGTAATGTTGAAAAAGGACCATGGTTCTTGAACTGATATGCAGAGTTCTCAAACCTGACCATAATTCAGCACTGCAGCTGCTGGATTCAGCTCAATTGGCCCATATGGCACCAATTTACCATTCGTGAACACCCCATCTGAAGAACAGCTCATTAAATACATGAAGTCTGTTGGGACCAGTTGAAACCCAAGAGCATCCCAATTGAAGTCGACTAGGTCCGAGGTCCCTGTGCTGAAACACGCAACTCCCATGAAACAAATAAACATAATAAACACATAATGAAGCTGGAACAACAACAGGATAATTAGTATTGAAGCTGTTTGTAACTGTCTGTGAGTACTGAGTACTATAACCACTTCTGTCACTAAGTTGATTCTTCATTTCCTTCCTTGATATAAGCCTAACATGCTTATGATCTATGCTGTCAATTTGTGTACCTCATCATAGAAAATGGATTGTAAATCATGTGTTCCTCAGAACTCTGTTTTTCCCACCTAGTTTTACATTATGTAATTTAGCGTAGCGCTAATACAACATGAATGGATCCCCCTTACCATTGCAATCGTAAATATTGGGCTTTGCAAATTTACCACTGAATCAGTCATTTTTGCTAGTTAATCTTATATTAGGCCCGGTGAATCATCCCAAAGCAAAAGCTTTGCAATAAAAAAAAACAGAATTGTCGCATCATACTTGTATGCAGTCGTCATCAGAGTAGAGAACCGGCTCCTTGTGGCAACAGGGCTTGATGGGGTGTAGGAGACAGTGCAGTGCGCCGATCGGCTCCAAATCTGCAGGATTAACGCTGTTGCGTCAGAACCGGCTGGCCAACCGAGCAGATAAACTCTTGAGCAAAGTAACTTACGTGACGGGAGAGGATGCGCGGGGATGGCACCGGGCCGCGGCAAGAATAGGGGGACGCAGAACTGCGGGCCGAGCAGGTGCGGAGCTCCATTTGTAGTCAGTGGCCGGCGACCGGGGGGTAGGTCTGCACTTCACTGGCAGGTTTGGTGGGGATGACCGGACGAGGAAATAGCCTCGCGCGCGCGGCCACGGCGGCTGCTTGGAAGCTGGAACCGCGCGATCGCCCGAATTGTTCGACGCCGCCTAGCCGCCGGCGCGTTGCTATTGGTCGCCTGCTTCCGTTGCCGATTTGCCGGGTCGCAGTCTCCGACGCCGGCCGGAGGGGCCGGAGGCCGGGCCCACGCGTGGGCACGGTGCGTTCGACCCACCATGTGGGCCACTGTTTGACCGAACGGACGGTTCTGTGGGCCACAGAGGAAGTGGTCCATGCAACGGACTAGGCCCCACATCCAGCATGGGCTCTAGTTTTTTTTTTTTTTTTTTGAGGAAAGCATGGGCTTTAGTTGTGACCTGGGCCGGCCTAGCAAGAGAAATGGGCCTAGGCATGTTTCACTCCTCTTGGTAGCGGTTCTATGTCAGGCTAGCTTTTTTTTTCGCTAAAAAAAAGGCTAGCCTCCTTTTTAGATGAATTTCAGGCAGACCCGATAAAAAAGGGCACGACGAAGAATCTCTTGATTGTTCATAAAGATATAATATATTATATACAAAAAGATGCTGCAGAGGAAGCGGCAGCCGGAGCTAATGCAACCTCAGAATATGCTGAGTATTTTTACATCGAAACAATCGTGTTAGACCAGCGACGACTTCTAGATCGAAATGTGTACGTACCAACAGACGACACTTCGTCTATGCGACTATGCACGTTCCCAGTAGTTTCACTTCTTAGCCAGAAGACGAGTGTACCAAAGGCCATGAATATCCGGTCACCAAGATTACCAAATTGATCTCTTCTGACAGCAGTTTTTTTTAATGCTACAACGCCGCCTTTGTTTGTAACGTTCGATCGTATCTTCACAGAGAATTTTCGCATCCTGGAGATCAGCATTATAATCCATGCTGCGCACCGCATGACTGCAATCTTACCTGCTCAGACGAAGAAGCAAAGTCTGAAATGGAGAATGCCGGGACCGGGAGCGGACAGGCACCAGAGAGCGCACATCAACACAGCTTCAGAACGGCGGCGAGCAGATTTGCGTGCAACACCGGCGAGGCAGCGGAAAGCCCGCCGGTCGCCGTCGAGGACAAGATTTTCGTTGCTGTCCCCGAAGAACTCAAGCACGGCAAGAGCAACTTGCTATGGGCGCTGCAGAACTTGGTCAGGGACGCCTCCAGGTCCCGGATTGTCATTGCTCATGACCACGTTCCTGCACAAATGATACCCAGTAAGTACTCTGTCTGTCCCAAAATCATACGTAGCACGTCTAGGTTTTGACTTTTGAGGGAGCAACTGAGAACCAGGAAAGTCATTTTTCATTTCTTCTACCTGTAATAAGTAAACGACGAGTCTTCCCGCTTTCTTGTTCAGGGAGATTAAAAAGGATTGAGGGAAAATTTCAAATCCCCCTCGCCTCCAATCTCCTTGGATAGGGGATTGATCGAACAAACTCATAAAGACATTTCATGTTCTTTTAGTGGGGCTAGGGGCAAAGGTTCATTACAGCACAATGAGGCCACAAGAACTACGCGCATACAGGCAACATGAGAGAGAAAGAATGGAGAAAAATCTAAACGAATATGTTCTGATATGCAGACGATGGAAGGTGTGTTTGTTTACATTCTCTGAAGTTCTTTTTTCCGCTTTTTGAGAACAAGAACTGAAATAAAATCTTAAGAGCTTGAGGAACACATATCCCAATATTGTATAATGCTCATCAACATTTTCCTTTGCCAGGTTAATTGCGACATAGTAGCTATTGAAAATAATGACATAGCTAAGGGGGTCATCGAGCTTATTGTTTTACATGGAATCAAAAAGCTGGTCGTTGGAGCCGCATCAGATAAAAAATACTCAAAGTAAGGCTCAAGCATCTATAATGTTTCAACTTTCTGGTTCCATCAGCTCTAACATCTAACATTTGTCCACAATAAAGGACTCTTAACCATTAAAGGGTCTAGGTATGATGTTTCATCAAAATTATGATAAGTAACCAAAACTGCAAGAGCAGCTTCCCATCGGGCAAAGAAGATTTGTCAACTATAGAAATGTGGATGGCCGAGCAGTTCACTGATAGCTCATAGCTTAAAATCTAGTAGCAAGTAAAGTACCCCAAAATTTCTATGATGTTGCCACAAAGTGACTTGACGAATGGCTACAAGAAATTGGAAAGTGGAAACTGATGTATAGGTCCCCATTTGTTTCAAAAAATCATCTTATGAACTTTGAGTGCAGAGGATAAGAATCCGCTAAGAGATTATAGTTCCTTTGATTACCAACCTAACAAATGTTATGTCAAATCACAGGACCATGAAAGCACCAAAGTCCAATGTAGCACTAAAGATAATGGAAGGAGCAGATCCATCATGCAAGATATGGTTTGTTTGCAAAGGATCTCTAATTGTTATGAGGTAAGCTTGATGTGTTAGCAAGCCACCTAAATTTACTTTTTTTCCCCTGTTATGCTAACTTTATCTAGTCGTTTAGGATATATAGTGATTTATCGTTAATTTTTATCTGCTACATAAGAAATAGCAGTGATTGTTATTGTTAACTGTCAAATTTATAGGGAGGCCAATGCAGACGCACCTGCAGTACCATCATCACAAAACATAGCACCACTGCCAATATTCAACATTTCTAGCCAGGTGAGATCAATGATGATCTACAAATCAGACAAAGAAACGTCAAACTCAAATGTAAGTATGGTGAACGAGATGGAAAGATCAAAAAGAGATGTACCATGCTCTCTATCCGAAAAAACCGGTGGTACACTGCTTCAATCATTTGAAGATGTTGAGCCTACTTTCAATGGTAATCCAAGCAGACCATGGAGCTCAGGCTCAGGCAGATCGCAGAACTCTAGTTGCAGTTATTCACCAAATGATGAGGCAGCCAATTTCTCTAGGACCGCAGTGGTTGATAACGACGACATAAGTGAAGTTGGATCAAATATGCATCTTTCAACTGACAACTCATATGGCCATATTTCACCAAAACGACAAGACCTGGTATGTACTATGTGCTACTATTGAGATATAAAGAGCATATTATTGCTCATAGCCCTAAATGGCATATGGATTCTGATACAACAAATTTAATGATCCAGGATACACTTAAGGAAACTCTCGCCGAAATATTGAAAAAAGAAGTGCAAGAGGAATACAATAAACGGCGAAATGTTGAAAGAGAATTGCAATCAAATCTTCAAAAGGTATAGGCTTTGTGTGCTAGTCCAAAATACAGATTGGATGTTTGTTTGTTAATGAAATCATATGTATTCTTGCAGATCAAAGAATTAGAAAAATCTTATATGCATGAATTAAGGCAACACAAGGCACTCCAGGAAATGCATGAAAAACAGAGGCAGGATATTGATGTAATAAGATACAATGCAAATGAGCAAAAGGTCACCCTAGAACAACGAATAAGTGAGATAGAGCTCTATGTTAAAGATAATGAAGATAAGCTAGCAAGAAACAAACACCAACTAGAAGTACTTCAAGCAGATTGTGACAGGTTACAGCAGGAAAGAAATGCTGCCATAAGGGAAGTCGCTGAACTGCAGGAAAAGAATCAGCAAGGAGTTTTTGCACCATTTGAAGCACTAAACACCAAGTTCTCTCTTATTGAGCTGCAACAAGCAACACAAGACTTCGATCCAACGCTCAAGGTTGGTGAAGGTGGTTTTGGAAGTGTCTATAAAGGTCTCCTCCGCAATACAACAGTAGCTATAAAGTTGCTACATCCTGAAAGCGTGCAGGGGCAATCAGAATTCCATCAAGAGGCAAGTAATCATTTTTTTTTTTTTTGTATGAAAACTACATTCTCTGTTACAACGCATTGGTATGATAATCTTTTGATCGTGTCCTTGTAGGCTTCTGTTCTCAGCACAGTAAGGCATCCAAACCTTGTGACGCTGATTGGTACATGCCCAGAAGCTTTTGGTCTAGTATACGAGTTCTTTCCTAATGGAAGCCTTGAAGATTGCCTAGCATGCAAGAACAACACACCACCACTCACATGGCAGACCCGCACTCGAATAATTGGAGAGATATGTTCTGCTCTCATTTTCCTTCATTCAAACAAACCTCACCTTGTGGTTCACGGTGACCTAAAGCCAGGCAACATTCTTCTTGATGCCAATTACTCTAGCAAATTAGAAGACTTTGGAATTTCTCGACTGTTGATGCAGACAAATACCTGCAGCACAACTCTTTACCGAACAACAAACCCAAGAGGAACTTTCTCTTATATGGATCCTGAATTTCTGACCACTGGTGAACTCACACCACTATCTGATGTGTACTCCTTTGGCATTATCATCTTGCGTCTACTAACAGGGAAACAACCTCAAAGGATTGCTGAAATAGTGGAAGATGCCATTGAGAAAGAAAACCTGCAATCCATCATTGATACGACTGCTGGAAGTTGGCCTTTCATACAAGCCAACCAACTTGCACATATTGCCTTGAGATGTGCTGAGTTAAGTAGGAGGCGAAGGCCGAATCTAACAGTGGATGTGTGGAAAGTGGTTGAGCCCCTAATGAAGGCAGCTTCAATGACAGCACGGCCACTATCATGCATAGCTCCATCAGATAACACTTGCATCCCATCATACTTCATATGTCCAATCTTGCAGGTAAACAATAGGCATAACATATCTTCAACAGATATCCAATCACCAAGTATTAAATGCATGGTCTGTTGACTATAGCCCATGAAAATACTTTAGCCATCATATAGCATATACTAGTTTTAGTGTTAGTTAATTAAACTATAAAAATTAAGCAAAAGATTAACAATTAAATATACTGAATTGGAAACATCGCAGCGGTGTCAAAATTGTTATGCTTTCAATGCATGCCCCTTAATAAAATATAAAGAATTGTCATTTGACACATAAAACTAAATACATTGAAAAGGGTAAACTCATCATCAGCTGCAATTTGATGGTGGCCAGGAGACCATGAACGATCCTTACATTGCCGCAGATGGATTCACTTATGAGGGTGAAGCTATTAAAGGCTGGCTTGACAGTGGGCATAACACATCACCTATGACGAACCTCAACCTCGAGCACAGCCTTCTCGTGCCGAACAGGGCCCTTCGTTCAGCGATACTCGAGTGGAACCAGCGGGAGATGCAATGACAAGAATCCATGCCTCGATTCAGATGTTATTTTGCCATCGTGTGATTGTAAGTTACTAAGTTGAGTGCATAGAGTTAGAAATCGAATGTAATTATGTAAAGTATAAGAAAAAAATGCTGGTACAAAAAGCATATATTGTTTACATTATACCTGAATATGTATTCAGAATATTTTATCCCACCTCAGAAAAAGTGAAGCCTCTAGGGTTCAGAAAGGGTTTTATTTATACACATATTGTCAAAAAACATATGACAACAAAGTAAGGACAATTACGAAGAAGCCACTTAATTCACAATCTCCCACAAGGCCACAAACTGCAAAGTATGTATTTCAGCAGTCACAGAGCAAATGACACAAATGTGTGGATAGTAATTACTCTACTTAGTCTAGTACCGTCCGCCGTGCTAGGCGCTAATCGGGTGCAGTGCATTTCAAGCATGCCCATCAGGCCGGCCGCCTCGGCATACATTGACTCAGGAAGCCTAACCACGACGTCACAATCAAACGGACTATTAAAAAAAAGGAGTTGAACGGGAGCATAGGAGGGATTAGCCAGGTCGCGAGACGAAAGAGGCGGGCAAGCCAGCTCAGGAAGACGAGGAGACAGGAGAGCGCACCTGCCGGCGGCGCGGCGCCGTTCGACGGCGCGTAGGCCGTCTTGGCCTCTTGGGCATGGCCCAAGGCACCGGGAGAGGACGACGAACCGGCGGAGGATCGCAGCTACGCCGACCGCGCAGGGCAAGTGCGCCGAGACGGCGCGCTGTCTTGTGCGGAGCAGCCCATTGGAATTCGGCCCGTAAGGTAACAGCAGGTCCAGTAGCCCAGCCAGGTTATGTGGGCCGGGTCGTCCATAGGAAGCCTGAAAGGACTGGACAAAAGGATTTTTCTTTTTAAAGAAGAAACAGTATTCAATGCTATAAAGAAATCTGGTTTTTGAGCTGCGGCGCCACGTGTGCGGCTCAGACAAAAGATGCGGCCCACGATTTGACGCCATTGTTGGAATTGGAAACATCAGGTCGAAAACCACTGCGTGACTGACTGCACGAGGAATCACACTCGTGCCGTGCTCGTAAACAAGCAAAGGAAAGGGGGCGATGGTTTGCGTCGTGACTCGCGTGCCTCGTGAAGAAGAGGAGGAAGAAGAAGAAGAAGATGGAGGCAGCCAAGAGAAGGCTCGAGAGGCAAGAACGAAGGTGGCGTGCAAAAACGTCAAGGGAGGAACTATTGCATGGATCAATGGATGGGTACGTACGTGTAGGTATGCTCCCTTGGGATTTTCAATTCCAGCGCGCGTGGTACAGTACTAGTAGTACGTGTGTGGTCCGAGCCCTGGGCGGCTCCCGTACGCCAGCCGGTACGTGTGCGGTGCGGCCTACGCAGACGCGGGTACACACTTCTACCCGGTCTAGAGAAATTTTTCTTTTATAAAAATCAGTCGTTCTAACTTATCAGCCAATTTCTAAACGAAACCACAGCACGCACCACGTACTGTTGCTCGATGGCAGAGGCCGCCGCCCGCGCCGTGCCGTGCCGCCAAGCTTTGGAAATGCGGGCGCACGCTGCTGCTGCGGCTGCTGGTCTGGTCTGTTGGAGTGGTGGAGCAATGACCCGTCCGCGGACACGACCACACCACACGAGGGCGGAGCCAGCCTCTTAATTTGGGGGGGTGTGGTGTGGGCCAAAATTACAAAAAAAAAAGTTGTAATCACCAAAGCCTAATTAAAAGAATTAAAACATACTCTCTCTGTCTTGTTTTCTACTTTTTCTTTTATTTATACTTTAACATACATGGTTCGCACGATAAAATAACAATAATTTAAAATTAGATACCAATGTTAAAGTGACACTTAACCCAAAAGGCAAAGCTCGTGAAATCAATACAATTACGAACAACATGGTGTCACAAGCTCATAAAACTACTCGTGAATGTGATGCGGCTAAAATAATATATCCACATAAATAAATATCCGACATTCATTCTTTCATGTGCCAATAAATCCATGAATTAGTCCACCACAACTCCATAAATATTATTGCCCATCACCGTATAAAAATATGTGGCTTTAGAATTATTCCATGCAGATATATACTTGTAAAATAAGGTACCCACTTGAAAGGGAACTTTTTTCATACAAATATCTTGTAACTAATCCATCGTACATGTTGTTTGGTCACGTCCTTACCAGCGATGCTGAGAATTCTCAGCAGCTCATGTGCCCACATACCTCCTCTTCTTTGCTACCATTCACATATTGAAATAAATGTGGGACTAATTTATGCTATCCCAATAGTGCAATAGTGCACTAATAAGCTTCATATGATGCACTAAGCTTTCAAATTTTGCCAGCTCAAACAATAGTAAAGCAAATGTATTGATAGTTTACTCCATGTTTATTTATTTCGTGCAGCATACATTCCCTCTAAAAAGAAATTTCGAATATTCATAAACAATTGCTATAGGACTTAGCATCTAGCGTTGAACTCCATGACTGGGCTCCATTCAAGCAGCATTGGGAGTGAAAACTTGTATGCTGGCCATGTTTTGATGGCACATTCATCAATCGTCCCAACAGCATCCATAAACCTTTTTGAGAAAAATTATTCTCATGGATCATCATACCAACGAAAATTATGATAGGACTGTGAAATATTCATAATCACGGCAATAAATACTATCCACCAAGCCAGGTTAAAAGCAACACTATAAACGAAATCACAATGCCTTTCCTTCATACCTCAAATTAATGATGACAATATAGGAAGCCCTTTGTCAGTATATACTACAATTCTAAATGGCCCTTTATTCACTTAATGCCATATGGCATAGCCCATAGAACTCTTACAACTTAGATTTTATTTTCACTCCCTCCTAAAAATTACCTCTTTCTTGTTATAGATACGTGCATACTGATTTAGGCAACATGTTTCAAAATTGCAGAAAATATGACCTTGACCATCATTTTGAACCTTTCAAAGCACCACTTTCACCTCATTCGTATACACTTATCACAATTCTTGCCATGCAAAAAGCATATACAAATTACAACATGAGTCCATGTGCTAATTTATTTTGACAAAATTGATTCTGTAGCTCACTAAAAGGGAAAAACAGATATTTTAAAAATCACGTCTTTTTTCCATTTTGGGTGTATGGTTAGTTAAATCCAGATTTACTCACAAGCACAACCCTTCCAAATCCTTTTACGTTATAGCGTTCACCATAGCTACATAAAGGAGTCAAAGCTACCACTGTCTACCTATATTAAATCATATTCCTTAGGCTAGAACTGTGCTCGGACACCAGCAGTAGCAACCGGTGCATAGTGCAGTGCAAGTTGGCTAAGAAAACGTCAAAATGGCAAATGATAGCCAGATTATGAGATGATCTGAGTAAATTAGCAACACTTATTGCCACCATGAGCTTTGCTGACTAAACTAAAGATAGCTCTCTACTTTGAATTAAACTATGATGGAACTTTGAAAAAACATGACGTCATTTGTTTAAAACATCGGATCAACAGTGTTTGAGATCAATCCCCAGGTGAAGCATTGAGGGGAGATCGTGAGTGATTTGGTTCACAATTACTGCAGAAATTCTCTAACAACCATGAAATAATTCTCTATCAACCAATGGGTGATGGCAGCAGGACTCACCTGGATCAATGGAAGCTTTGGGTTACAATTGTCGAACAGTTTTAGCACTGGATGTAGGAAGTCCTCATATCCCCTACAGAACTGAGGACAATTTCAATGGGTTTATTACTGAAGAAACATATTTGAAACCAAATAACATTTAGAATATGCCTTGACACCAAACTAAAAAAAAAATAAAAGCAAACAAATGAGTGGCTTAGCTGCACAGGCACTGTAACTTAAGTTCAAGAAACCTGGGTACTAATAAATGATGGTGGGATGTAAAAAAATGATTGGGCAGTCCAGCATCCAAATAGACTATGACAAGATTATTAAAAAAAGCACAAAATGGTTGGGTTTTAGGCTGCTTACCTAGAAAGTTATAGTTACACAAACTGAAAGGTGTTCGCTCGAGAACCAGACCAGTGAACAACTAACCTACAGATTGACAGAGACTTGCATGAGTAAATTAGTTTGCATTACCTAAAAGAAAAATTAACAGTAATCAACACAACCATATCAAAATGAAAAATTATTTTGTTTTACTGCCCAATAAACCTTGTTCAAGAATACTTTTGATGTAAATTGACATAATTCAGAGTGGTTAACATATTTTCTTGTGACTCCAAGACAATGACACACAATTCTCGGATCTTAAAACAGATGTATGATAACAATTATAAGTTTCAGATCTTAAAAAACTTAATCTTCACTATTATGATGCATAGTAAATTCAGATCTGCAAATGTCATGTTATCTGGCCAGTCCAGTTATTCTCATTGTAGCCAGAGTAGTATCGTACCCATAAAGTATAAAGATACATGACATAGTTGGCTGGTTTGGCACCTAACCAAAACATCAAATCTGATGCTGAACTCTCATATTTGGACATTTCTAGGTACACCAATGCATCCTTTCTTTAATAGTTGTACTAACTACCTTCAACGTATCAGTCTTTCGGATTGCATTGCAATATCACAAGAACTATATTTCTCTTTCTTTTTGCTCACAAAATGGAACTGTATTTTTGCTAATCTACTACCTACAAGGCTGTAATGACATAAGTGCAATACATTGCCCTTTAGTCTATATAAGCTATGACGAAATACAATACAACCAAGGTCGAGTGAATATACCTTTGCCGACCTGGTTGATTTTTTTCTCCACGAAATCATCAAAATAAATTGTGGTAGTCACCTTTTGATTCCTTCCCACAAGAAAGCAAGAAATTGGTTAAAAGGCTATCGTCTTAACTTCTGTACAGATCAAAGTAAGTAGTGACATGGACCTCAGGAGTGGGGAGGATTAAATCAGCATCAAATATGGCTTAATTGTTGTAAAATTCACTGTCACCAGTCGTCTCCAAGCAATTGATCCCCAATGGGCCTTGCTTCAGGTTCCAGTCCTGCAGCTTTTCCTGCACCAATGCCTTTGATCAATGTAGATCTGACATATAAATCCGGTGAACCACAAGATAAAAAAAATACTGAAATCCTAAACTCCCAGTTGCATTATAGGCACCTTATTCTTTTTGGAGATTTGAGAAGTGGCATTCAGAATCAGCACATAATGTTTCCAGAGTTCCTTTATTTAAATCAAACCTCCAATCCTGTGAAAGGAACCATGAGAGGAGCCTCAGAATGCAGAGCTCTAACAGTAAGTTGTTCCAACTCCCTGTAGGTGCCGAGATAACCATGTTCACATCATGCATGTAATCACTCACTCTGCAAGGAACTGAAGCATCTATCTACGAAAAAACCAAAACATTAATTCACTAAAACCCACCTCTACCACAGTCTCTTAATATTACTTTATATTCCTTAACAATTCCAAATTCCATTGGCCTACCATTACAATTTCATGCAAGGGTGCCCCAATAACACAACTGAACAAAGACAATAGTGCAGAAACATGGTGTATAAACAGAAAAAATCGAACGTGTACCTTGATAATCATTAATCGCATGAACATGAAGCAATGGCGACCGGAGGCATAGCTTTTACGATTATGCGGATCACGACCTCAAGCGACGACCACCCGCATCATGGGCGGTGGTGGTGCGTCCACTGCTCCAACCTCGCGTTGCCGGAGATGCGCTTCACGCGTTCCTGTGCATCCGGATCCCTCCCCGATGCCCTGATGTTGTTCCGTGTCGTCGGTGGAGTGGCGGCTTGGCGCCTCCCTTCCCCTTGCCGTGGCCCGCCATGGTCGCTCCGAGATGTCTTTGAAGAAGCGGGCATCGATTTGCGGCGGCGAAGACTTGATCTCATGGCTGCCCGAGTGAAGCACGCTTCGAAGGAGCACCGGCCGTCGTTCGTTTCAAGTGGCGCAACCGCACGGGAAAAAAAGATCTGGGCGGGTGATGACCCCGAGGTTTTTTTACGTCTTACTTTACCATAGATATAGAATAGAGATAGAGATGTCATTTTAAGTTCCTACCAACTTTGACTAAATATATACAAAAAAGTATTAATATTTATAGTACATAATCAATAGACAATAGTTGATCTATTTTAATAATATAAAATTATTTAGAGATATAAATATTGTTAGTAAACTTTCTTCGTCCCTAAGAGAAGGTGGCATTTGCTCCTCGAGAAATAATTGGTGGTAACTTTTATAAATAATAAGTATCATCGATTATTAGTATCGTAATTAGTATCATCAGAGATCTTTAAATCTAGTTTTTTTTTTAATAAAGTTATTTGGAAGCATAAATATTACACGTTTTTTTTTATAAATTGAGTCAAACTTGTGGCATGAACACCTAAAACTGCTTTCTTTTAGGGGCGAAGGAAGTATTTTCTATAAATCTAGTCAAACTTACTAACATGTAGACCGTAATGAGTGGGGACAGAGAGAGTACTAAATAGGCAAATAAAATAATTATTTAGTTTTCTAATGCAAGGTAGAAGTGCATGTATTATTTTATTTGAAATGAATTCAAAAAATATGAGTAAGGATAGACCCAAAAAACGCTAATCACATCGATTTTAAATGAGCACTTAGAAGTAAAAAATTATATCATATTACTTCTCCATCTTCCAACATGCCTAAATATCAAATCCTTGAAGGCCTGAGGTGAGCAATTGTGCTTACTGCTGTTTTACAGAAGAAAAGGCTATCGTAAATTACTTAACTGATATGTTTTTCTCTTGCTCCTAAATACATTTAACTTAAGAAAAGTTGGATGGCAAGGGGGGGCCATGGCCCCTTCCTAGCTCCGCCACGACGACGCATCATGGGCGGTCGTAGTGCGTCCAGTCGCGTTGTACCGTCCGTTTGTGCGGCCCTCCCCGCCGAAAGATCAGTGTCGTCGGTGGAGTCGTCCATGACAAGTTGACAACCGAACCGGGCGTCGGTGAGATCATCAGTGGCACGCTTCGTTCGTTCGTTCGTTTCCATCGCAACTTGACTAGTGTTGTCGTCCTTTTACCATACCACCACTAGTGCTGTGTGGTTTGTCTACCAGTGGCACTTGATGACTAGCCAGCGCGCCGCTAGCGCGGTTATAGCGCCGGGCATGCATGTTTCTCGTTTCTCGTTTCTCGTCGGGAGGACGACACGAGACGGAGCTAGCGGGGCCGTTGCAGCGAGGCAGGGGCGGCGCTGAGTTGTCCTGTCCGCCGCACATGCTCCGTGATTCGCAGTATCCGGATAAGGACGAAGTGCCGGCGTATCGTATCATGCATATCATATGATTTCACAGCACACAGGCTGTGTGCAGACGAGGCGCGCGCCTTGTGCATCAAACCGCGATGGATGATTCCACATAAATCATCATTTCAGATAGCTAGTGGCGTGGTCGAGCAAGGAGAGAGGAGCGTGACGCCGGCCACCATCACAGCCTCGCGACTTCATCATTATATATATGCACGACGACGACATTCCTTTCGCGACCTGCTGCTCGCATTATTGAATATACTCGACGACGAGATTATTTTGTTCAAGTAATAGCTCAGCATCTATCCCAGCTCAAAAACCAGAAGAAGAAAAAAAAAAAAAGATTAACAAGCTCCAAGTCTTCGCCCTGCAGGCGGCAGAAGGTGGTTGCGGCGCCTATCAATCGTTTCGGATCGCTTTGTTTACGAGCGAGCTGGCTCGCATAAATCCTCCGCTAATAATAAGCTCCCCTACTACCTCTGGACTAAAACCTAACCGGAACCGACCAATCATTCGGCGATTACGTCACGGAGCCTCGCTACTCGCTAGTCACCACGAGCTTCACAATTGTCGTCGCCAACTCGCCAGCATCGGCCGCCGGCCGGAAAGCAACGTTGTCCGGCGGGCGCAAACTAGAACGGACTAGAACTAGAAGCGCGCGGAGGCGGCTCGTTTACGTAGGCCGGCGGCGGGCCCGCCGACCCGGCCGGCCCGTTGGCCTCTCGTCGGCTCGGTCGGTACAATGATGAGGTGGAGACAGGGACGTGGCTGAATTGTGCTCCAAACTTGTGGCGCGGGTGAGATGGCCGGCGCGCGGGGTGACGCGGGGGGGATGTCGGACGCTTCGGACGGGGCAACCGCCAAGACGGCATGGAGTTTTTACTGTGGTCTGTGGAGGAGGCGGCGGCAGCCCACGGTACAGTACACTAGCATCTTGCTCTTTTTCTTCCTTGACATTTGACATGGAGCTAACAGTACAAAGATTTTTTTTTTCACGCACCTTTTTTCAAGAGTACGTACACTACTGCACGATATTGTACTGCTGTGCTGTAAACAGTACCAAGGACGTTTGCAGCTTCCTCTGCAACGGTTACTCTACTTTTCCTTTTTTTTACACACACTCCCGGTGGACGATACCGCTGTCCCAGTCCCAAAAATAATAAAAGAATCTCGTTTTAGTTAATCAGTTTTAAATTTCACTAGATTTTTTTAAAAAATGGCATTAAAATTTATATCTATAAATATTTGTAATATTAAAATATGTTTCAAGCTTAATATGATGACACTTTGGTCCCATTTAGTGGAAGTCTGTTCAATTTCAACTATGGCTTCATTATATATTGTACTTATATATTATGGCAAATAATTATTTCCATCTCCTTTTAAAAAGGTCTATAAACTGATGAATCAGCTCTAGCTTCTTCATAGCAAAAACCCATAGCCAGATGAAGCAGCACTAAAATGGTCTTATCTTTTTAATATATTTGATTAAATTTAAAATTTATTGACTTTTTGAAAAGCAATATATACATTCTTTTTAGGATGGGTGGAGCCGTGAAGGAGCAGTAGTAACAACACAACCCTCAGACATACACAAACGTTTTATGCATGTCTTTTTTTAAAAGAAAATCTAACTAGTAGATGCTAAGACGGAAGATTCTCATTTAAACCAACTTTTTGTAAAAAAAAAGGACGCTAATATTTATTGTATGTTTTAGATTTGTTATTGAAAATATTTATTTGGAACTGTAATTATTGATATTGTTTTTTTATAAATTTACTTAAAATTAAATGTAGTTTATAACTTTGAAACGTGTATGTGTTTTACGGAGGGAGCCGGGGGGTCTCTGTCGACAAGTCTGGCGATTAGGTTCAGGTTACATCACCGCCCCAAATTCAGAGTCACGATTAGTCGTGGCCCTCGAAAGAAAATCGTGTTCAGTACCGAGAGTTGCCCAACAGAATGACGTCCGCGCGCAACAGCAAGCATGGAGATGCCGTCCCTTGTGGAAGGAAAAACCACTACTGGCTTAAACTAATTATGATTGCATTTTGTTTTCCCCTCCTTTTTGCGTCATCGTTAGCATAGAAAATGCGATGACAACTCATGGAGCAGGAGGACGGCAGAGGGCAGGGGATGGTGTGACAAAAAGAACAGATAGCGCGGCTAAATCAGACGACTGAACAAACCCCCTGGGTGCCCTTTTTGTGAACTTGTTATATAGTGCGTGCATATGCACTATGTGCATGTACTATATCTTGTTTTATTTTTCCCCTCATTTTCGCCGTACCCTTTTTGTGCTGTATTCCAGTGAAAGATAGTTAACGAAGAATCCAAATGAGATTTATGAACAAAAAGGCAAAAGGGGAGAAGTAAATTCCGTGCATGCTTGTTTCACAGTGGACTGAGGCACAAGCAAGTTTCAGGTTTCATGTGTTTCTCTTTCATAAGAAGACTATTATTAGGGTCTGATTGATGGAAACAACCGGACCTCTTGCCCCATGTTGCAAAACCCTGCAGGCTGTATGATTGGTACCTCCATTGACAAATTCACAACTTCTGGGCAGTAGGAATATTTCTGAATTATATCTTGTAGACCGATATTCTTTTAAATTTCCAGAAGATATGGTTTATTGAACCTTAACTATTTTCAGATAAACACCAGGGCAGCATCAAGCCAACAACCATCCCGCTCCTCCTCCCTCTGTCAGGCTGTCGCCGTCCCCACCGCCGTCCTCGTCACCACACCTCACCTCACCCGTTGCCCATCCCACTCCTTCCAGAACCACCTCCTCGAGTCCTCGCCACCATTGCTGCCCGCTACGCTATAAGACTCTTCACTCCCGCTGCGACACAAGCACCACACCATCTCGGCTCAGCTCAGCAAACAGCTTCTTCTAGCTCTAGCTAGGCTCGGTTGCTGCAAGAAACTAATAGCCGGCGGCGACATGGAGGGGAAGGAGGAGGACGTCCGCCTGGGCGCCAACAAGTACTCGGAGCGCCAGCCCATCGGCACGGCGGCGCAGGGGACCGACGACAAGGACTACAAGGAGCCCCCGCCGGCGCCCCTCTTCGAGCCCGGGGAGCTCAAGTCGTGGTCTTTCTACCGCGCCGGCATCGCCGAGTTCGTCGCCACCTTCCTCTTCCTCTACATCTCCATCCTCACCGTCATGGGCGTCTCCAACTCCTCCTTCCAAGTGCGCCACCGTCGGCATCCAGGGCATCGCCTGGTCCTTTGGCGGCATGATCTTCGCCCTCGTCTACTGCACCGCCGGCATCTCCGGTACAGTACGCCGCCCGCCGGCATCTCCTCTGTTTCTTCTTCTTCTGGTTTCCTCCTTCCTCTGCTTGCCACCCCTTGCCTCGTCGGTCGTGCGTGCGTGCTAGCTGCTGATGTTTTTTTTCCCCTCTCTTCTCGGCTTCTCGCAACTGCAGGCGGGCACATCAACCCGGCGGTGACCTTCGGGCTGTTCCTGGCGAGGAAGCTGTCGCTGACCAGGGCGGTCTTCTACATCATCATGCAGTGCCTGGGCGCCATCTGCGGCGCCGGCGTCGTCAAGGGGTTCCAGCAGGGGCTGTACATGGGCAACGGCGGCGGCGCCAACGTCGTCGCGCCCGGCTACACCAAGGGCGACGGCCTCGGCGCTGAGATCGTCGGCACCTTCATCCTCGTCTACACCGTCTTCTCCGCCACCGACGCCAAGAGGAACGCCAGGGACTCCCATGTGCCGGTGAGTGTTCTATTGCCCTTATCTGCTTACTTGTGCGTGGTATATGCTATGCATGGGAAGATTCGAAGCTTGACTGGCATGGTGATCGATGATTTCTTTGTGTTTGTGGCAGATCCTTGCCCCGCTCCCAATCGGGTTCGCAGTGTTCCTGGTCCACCTGGCCACCATCCCCATCACCGGCACCGGCATCAACCCGGCGCGGAGCCTTGGCGCCGCCATCATTTACAACCGGCACCACGCCTGGGCTGACCACGTGAGTGAAAACAACGCCCTCTTCTCTCCCTTCATGCTTTTTATAGCTATCTGTTATATGTAAGTAGTACTTCCACTGCCTTAGCAAAAAATTGTTATCTGTTATAAGTAATTCCACTGCCGTGGCAAAAATTTTTAGCTTACTGCTAGACGAGCGAGACTAATAATTAGATCAAATGAAATCATCCGAAATTAAAATAGAGAGATGGAGTCTGAATAGCTGGTGTAAAATTGGGGAGTAACTAGGAGTAAAAAATTGTCTACAGCATTCAACTGCAGAACTGGTTGATGGTAGGAACCATTGATCAGTGTAGCATAATTTCTGAAGGTCGAAGCACTCATAAGCATTTGTTGGTTATTTTGATTAGATTATGGAAAAACCTGCCCTTATCCGAAGGGTGATGCTGCTGCTTTAATGTTGAAGCAACCATTCAGCCAACCACTACCTTCTAGGACAACGACCTGCATTAACGCATTTATGCACCCTCGCATCGCATTCTGAGTTGCTGATCTCAACAATTTCTGCCTCCTTTTGCAGTGGATCTTCTGGGTCGGCCCCTTCATCGGCGCTGCCCTGGCTGCCATCTACCACCAGGTGATCATCAGGGCCATCCCATTCAAGAGCAGGTCTTAAGCAAATTAAAGCTCGTGCTGCTTTGAGATGCCGATTCAAGAAGCAACAGCCTGATGGTCGTTTCCAATGCATGCCTACAATGTTCCTACAATGTTCGTGGAGTTCCATTCCTCTTCAAGTTTTCTCTGCTTTTATCTGAACCCCAAGACTTGTAATTCAGTATCCAATGTGTAATATCCCGCCGCTGTTATGTCCAAGAAAAAAAACATCTTTTTAAGATGAGTGTCTGAGTCGAGCCTGAAGAGTTCATCCATTCGGCCGCTGTTGCCCTCCTGCACTACTGTTCGGCCGCTGTTGCCCTCCTGCACTACTGTCCCACGGTCAGCAGGCAGCGGCGTGTCAGCACAAACTACAGCGCCGTGACAACGGCTACGCAGCGCAAAAGTGTTTTGTTCTCCTTGGGGTTGGTGCCGTCGAAAAGGACGACGATGAGTCACGCCCCACATCCACGGCAGCAGCCTGCCAGCGCCAGGCGCCCTGCTACTGCCAGTCTGCCAGGGTGGAGGACTGGTCCTTCTCGTCCCGATCCCGGCGCAATGCTACAAAAACCAGCGCGCCTACACCGTGGCCGATTGTTGTTTCACAAGGGTTGGTTTGCTCTTGCCATTACTGCTCATAGTTGACGAGAGGTTTCACTTCACAGGACCATATGAGATTGGTTGGTCTGGTCCCGTGGCTACGGAGCATCCAAGGTAGTAGAACGTAGGAGTGAAGAGCGCAACTCCGTGAGATGCATCACCTAAGCTGGTTCTCTCACAGCAAATTAACCGGTTTATATGACCAGGCCAATAATTCATATTGGGACAGCTCCAATGCCGTCAAACGGACCATGGACAAGGGCCAGCGGTTGATGACCATCATCACCTTGGGTTTCACTTCAAGGACCATATTTGAGATTTTCTTTTGGTCCCGTGGCTATTTAGCATCCAAAAAGTAGAACGTAGGAGTGAAGAGCGCAACTCCGTGAGGTGCAAAACACATTAAAGAGGTGCTGTGTTCTCTCACAGCACAGCAAATTTTAGTCTCTTTATGACCCCCTTGCCCAAAAATTCTAAATTTAGACAGCTCCAAAAGAAAGCCGTCAAACGGACCAAAATGGACTAAACTTTAGTTTAGTACTAAAGAAACAAACAGGCCCTAAGTTGTATAAGCAATAAGCAGCCTAGGGCATGCCAGTAACTGCCTGATGCACGGTTGGATCTCATGGAGCGGGCAGAAATTCTGCCGGATGCAATCACCCTTTAGAATCCACCAGACAGGTAGCAGCTGACTGCAAATAACCAACCTATACATTTTAATTTTATCTTCGGCCATCAAGCAACAAACCCCTTTGTTGCTCGAACACAACTTTCAGAATCCTAACATCGGTGTGAAACAAGCTCATGTGGTATGAGGGACATGCGTTTTGTTAAGGGACCAGATTCTTGGCATAAATTTCGAGTAGCTGGCACTGACGTACAGTGAACGAATTGGCTCATTAGTCCAGTAATAACTGGTACGTATATTATCGAAAAAATAACTGGTACGTATGAAATAAATTTCATCAATGCAGCGCCACTGCACCAGCTCCAACCATGGGTGAGAGATGTAGCTTCTGGATGGACAGATAAATTGGTAAGTACTGATTGCTGAATGACTAGCTCAACTGTTTTTCCTGTGCAAAAACTAGGCTCCTAGTTGAAATTCCTTCTGTACACAGGCATCACGACGCCAAGAAAACAAAAATGGAAGAAAGAATAGGTTACATATATTGGGGTGAGGGGTATACAAATGGAGTCACTGCTTTGGGTCCTTCAGTGATTCAGTCTGGGAATCCAATATACAGTCCCATTGACACTTGTCACTTGTTAGCACGCCAGTTTAGTATGCTAAGGAGACTTGCTCAGCGATGTAGTAGTAGGTAGAATCTGCAATTCACAGAACAACATGAGATTATTTTTTAAAAAACAAACTTTGGTATCTTCAATGACTCACGTTCAAAAAGCTAAAGTTGAAATACAAAATCTCTGCACACGCTAGATAAATATAACAATGACAAACAGGTGCATAGCTGCAGGAACCACACATACAATGATACGTAGCGAACTAACATCTAACAAAAATACAAAAGCAGAAATCAGTTTATTTTTAATTCATATGGTGAAAACAATAAGAATAATCAAAGGATACAAAGCCAAGGAGAAAACATTCAGAACAATTGCATTAACACAAGTTCCTAGCAGCTACAAAGGTATGGCACTGAATCTGCAAGTGATTCAGAATAGTTTGACCCTAGTAGGTGTGTGAATGAATGCAGATTGTAAAATAGATGTAAACTAGGATAAGAGGCGTACCTACGTTGACTTCAATTGCATTGATGACAACAAAGATCCCATCCATTGCCAACCATTAGCTTCTAAAGAAATTGTCAATCTTTCTGATACTATGATACAGTTGCAGTCATTGAATGGTCATAGCAGCCAAAAAACCGCCAGTTACCTTAAGAAACTTCAAAAAAATGTCACCCTGCTTTTTATACTCAATCGTTATTTACCATGCTTTAGTCCAGGGTTTAGAGAGCCGGATGTCAGGTCTAATGAAGGATTTAGCACCACATGATCCATCAAGGCGTGACAAGTGTTATGTTCAGAAGGGGACAGCCTTTCACGCAAGTCAAAAGCATTTCCAAGTTTTTTTCCGAATTGAGGGCTCAGAATATCAGCTTCAGATACTACTCTTTCCCGAGGTCCCTGTGAGACTTGATGCGCCTGAACGAAATGCCCAAGGGTCGGATCTTTATGCCGGTTGGGGAAGTGATCATCTAGGCCTCTAGATGTGGTCCCAAATCCTTCGCTGCTGTAAGTTGCATACCTTAGGTGGTTAAAAGGAATAGCACCATTACCACCAGATAGGGGTGTGGAAGTGCCTGACATCGTTCTGGGGCTTGAAATAGGAGAGGGTGACATTCTGCCACTTGTGTGTTGGGGGGACCTCGACTTTAGCAGGGGGCTTCCACATGGAGAAACTGGACAGGATATATTGCTTCGTATATGGATATCACTGCAAGCAGATAAGAATTAGAGAGCAGAGATGTGCATGCACAGATAGTTTTTTTTTTTTTTTTCTCACTGGATTCATGCATAAATACTTGTATTCATTAATGGAGTAGCTGCAGTTTGGTTATTTATGGAACACTTTTACAATTAATTTTGTTTTAGGTTTCATAACTCCCTCTCTGAAAAACCATAGCAGGAAGGATAAATTCTGACATACATGAATAGAGTAGCTGCAGTTTGGTTAGTTATGGAACACATACAATTAATTTTGTTTTAGGTTCCATAACTTCCTCTCTGAAAAATTGTAGCTGGAAGTAAAATATGTTGTAGACTTGTAGTGTTGTACCTGTGTTTTGAAGATAATTTTATACCCCTCCTTTGGTAAATAGTCTGACCCTCAAAACCTAAGGAGGCATTTCTTGTCTGCACGGCCACCTGGCAAATGAAGTCCAAAAAGGAGATCAGATCATAAGAATGCTAAATGAAAGAAAATCCAACTATCCATTGTTTGTTTCGACAAATTAATACTCGTTCATTGTAGAAATGTATATATACCAGTTCAGTTGAACTAAATTAACAAGGAAAATTTTTCTTTATGCCCTTGTAAAATTTCCAGATCCCTCAAATATCACTGAAAAATGAATGCTCCTCTACCCTAAATCCCCATTCTATCCTGTGCTAGCATCTTCTCCGAAAGAAGCAGACATACAACCAGAGAAATGCCAAAAGCTGCACAAAGCATCACCAAACCAAGCTCCAACCTGCTTGGTGATCTGCTACAATATTGGCATCCATTCGTCTCATATCATGTCCTAACCCCTTTAATCGACTGATTGTTGCTCTGAGTAAGCTGGGTCAGACAGTTTTTCTCCTTTGCCTTTGGTCACTCCAATTTAATTTCCCACTGCCTACTTGCCAGGTACAAAGGATATGCTCCATCTTGATTAGAATTTGATTGTTCTTTATGCCCAAAAAATAATAAAAACACAAAATCTCATAGGTGTACAATTTCACAACAATGGACACCGATAAACTAACAGAAAGCATCAGAAGTTCTAAAGAGACTAACATATCAATTTCTGATGTGAGTAGATAAATACGTCAGTTTTAAATTTGAGAAGACATGTCATTTTGAGCTGAAGAATCAAATGAAAATAGTAGAATTCAGGTGGTACCTTGGGTTTTGTTCGACATGATATGGCAGCCAAATGCTCCAAATGATTAGGAATAACAGATTTCTCAAGTGAAATTCCATTTTGTATGAACGGGTGTTTCAAAAGCTCAACTGACGTTGGACGTTGAGATGGATCACGTTGCAGACACTTCCTAATGAAGTCCTTGCAGTGCTCCGAAAGGTGATCTGGTATTGGCGGAAGTTCCTTGCTGTTTCCAATCTTGAAAACTGCAGCAATCTGTTGCCAAACAGAAGGGAAACATTCATATCTGAACTGCATTTATGATTAAGTTAACAATTAACAGAAGTCCAGTAATTCATTTAACTTCATAAAGGTACATGAGCTTGGATTTCCACTTTCAGATAGCCAAGAATTATTGGTAAAATTCAGGGAAAAGGACACTTTTCATTCATTCACCCAGTATGGAATTCCATTCTCTGGATGTCAATGTAATGGCACATCATATCTGTGCTCCCAGTAAACGGTAGAATTCAGTATCTTGAGGAATGACCCATTATCTTGAATTATATGTGAAACACTGGGGATTATTTAGCATATTAAATACAGTACATTGGGATAGAGGTAGTGGGTTGGTTGCTGGCAGTGGCGAAGGGTGTAGTTGTACAAGGTAGTAGGACTGGAATCTGGACCATGAGGCCGAGATTTAGGCGCCAGCGATGGCGCGGGAACAAAGGTAGGAGAAGAACAGGAGGGAAAAGGGAACTAGATTTAATCTATTCTTGAGGTTTTCCAGATAAATGTGACCTATATATGCAAGGACAAGTTACAAGTCCTTCCTTCCTCTCTTACGACTTTAACTAATTTTATCCAATCTGCTAATATATCTAACTAAAACAGAGTAACGTATCTCCCAAACAAAGCACCTAGGGCTCTGACTCCTTGTCCTTGAGAACTCAAAACACTTGTATGTGCTGCATCCTGAATTCCTGTTCCTGGGCAACCTACTTGCCCTTCCAGCATCAACCCCGTACATTACATCAACCAAGTACTTGAATTACAATAAATGCACAAGCAATTGAAGTTCTAACCAGATCATGCTAAACCAAGGGCTAAGGCTTTTGTCCTCCAAAAAAAAATAGTAGAAAGTGGGCAAGTCAATCTCACACTGTTATGATTATTATTTAAAAAAAATAAGATACATATACATGAAACTCCAAGGTAAAGACTGTAGGTGCACCCAAAAGGAAGAAAGAAATCAGCTACATCTGAATAAATATGGGATAATAAATTAAGTTCTGAACTACTGATGTAGTTAGAAACTGGATTAGTAAAGTGAAATGCAGATGTAGGCAGCAATAGTCAACAATAAATGCAGATGGTTAACTCAAAATGAGCACCAGCCATTGATACTCTAGATTAAATTATCAGTTATATTTTGATGTCTAATACTGACCCCTTCATACTGGCTCCATGGTGGCTTTGAGGTAGCCATTTCAAGGACAGTGCAACCTAAACTCCATATATCAACCGCAAGGTTGCATCCGCTAGAATTTTTTATAACCTGCATTTGTGTTGCATGATTAGTTGTTTTGTTAACAGAAATTATAATGTGATGCACATTGAATTCAAAAAATACAAACTAAAGTAAGAGCTTGATTTTCAGCAGTACCTCTGGAGCCATCCAGTATGGACTACCCTTAAATGAAAAGGGACAGTGCTGCCCATTGATCTGGGAGAAACAAACACAAAAAAGAGAAAACAAATTAACAAGTTGAGGATTAATTATGTGAATTATGGTGTCAGAAAGAAAATCACAAGTAAAATTGTATTAGCTTTCCCCACATTCCACATAAAAAATACTAACAATGAAAAATGCTTTCCCTCTGGTTCAAGATATATGTCAATTTAGGATTCCTAACGAACAAACTTTTTGAAACTTTGAATATCAATATAAAAAAAAACATACATAGATGTTACTAGATTCAACATGAAAAGCATTTTCAAAATATTTACTTCCTTTCCTTTGAAATATACATATTTTCACAGAAACTGCCAGTAAAAGTTTCACCTTGTAGGCAGTGTCAATGTCCTAAACAACATGCTTGAATCAAAGGGAGTATTATTCAGTAAATTTTCATCTTATCTCAAAACACTCTTCCCTCTGTCACATTCCTGGGCACCCACCAATTATTCACCACCATACAAGGTTGTATCAGAACCCCACCCCCTATCCTGGTACAAGCAGTGCCCAATTTTGCCAAAGTGGGATGCGACATATCATGATGCTGCACTGGAACAGAGGCACAACTTATACTGCAGCAGAGGCGCAGAGCTTGGATATGCTACAAGGGGCACTGAGAGTATGGTGTAGGCCAGCTGGAGGCAAAATGAGCCAAGAATGAGGGTATGTCATAAGCTAAGCTTAGTGACTGCACCTATTACAGACTTACAGTGGTGTGGCACAATGATATCTCGTGGCAGAGGTGCAGAGCATGGGTATTCAACTAATATTACACAAGAAACTGGCTGTCAAAGTTAGGCTTTGGAAAGCATATGGATGTCTGAAGTGCCACTAATCCATGACCAGAGTTATTAATGAAAAACCCACAAAGGATTAGGATAATGTTAAAATCAGTAATTACACCGCTAGACCAGTATGCTCACCGCATACTAGAGCCTCAAACTAGTGTAGAAAAATGCTTTTGAAAACACAACTTTCATATGGCTGTATATTTTTTTTAAGAGGTCAGTCCATTCAAATGGTCATGGTTTATGGGGACAGATGAAAACACTAGAAAGGAAAATAAATGAAAGGATAACAAATATATATTTTTACATGGAGAAAACATAAGCCCACTTAACTACTTTTAACCAGGTATAAAATGGCCGAGACTCTTGAGACTTACATGTTTTGCCATTCCAAAGTCTGCCAGCTTAACACGGCCACTTGGAGCTACTAGTATGTTTGCACCTTTGATGTCCCTACAAATTATTAATAGCAACCACAAAAGCAAAAGTAAAAATAGATGAGATTTGCTGAATGTGCAACCGAAAAGATTGAACAGAGAAAACTGAAATGCTACCTATGCACCGTATTCTTGGCATGCAAATAAGCTAAGCCTGAAAGTATCTGCTGGGTGTAGCTGCGTATTGCTGGTTCACCAAGCTGTCCATATTCTTGTAGAAGTTTATGTATGGATCCACCAGAAACATATTCCAAATATATGTACAGTTTATCGTCAACCTGATTTTGGGCAAACATAATATATAAATTCATGCCTAAAAATGAAAGTAATGTATGCATAACCTTATTAATGATATTTGACAAGCTGTTGTGAACTTTCTTACAACCCTTGCTTAAGGGAAAAAGCTAAAAAGTTAGCTAAGATTAAATAACAGACACAATCTTCAGAAATTGTAGGAACAGTAGAGGCATTAAGGAAGCAAGCAAAACCAAGTGTACATAGATAGTAATAGAAGGAAACAGTTTATACCATTTCTGATCCGTAGTATTGTACAATATTTGGATGTCGTAAGCGGCTCAAAAGTGATATTTCCTGTTAAACAGAAAGGGCAAAGATAAAAGATAATGTAAAACAATAAACACAACATCTTATAAACTAAATTTTTGTAGGTGGTGCAAAGCACATTTGAAACAACATACCTGCCTCAATTGCTTTGCGCTCTCCTTTGATTTAGGATCATCCAAGAATAGTGTAACCTCTTTCATTGCACACATTTCACCGCTATCACTAATAATAGTAATACAGATGATGATATCAAGATAGGGTACACAAAGCAAAGGTTATGAACACTCAAGCATGGAAAGTGGATATATCAATTGAAACAGATACTATCCTATTATTCAAAACAATGATCCATATTAAAGAAAACTAACTTTTTTTGACTTTATTTGGATTGGACCTTTTTTAATCCAACAGGCTGTATAGTTTTCAGTGTCCTATGACTATGTAACTTTACCAACAATATGAGTTGTCTTTTAGCTGTCGTCTCTCAGTGCTAGAATGCAATTGTTCCCACAATTATGAATAGCAGTATGGCACTCACAAGTTTTATGTAAGAAATATAGTTTTATGTTTCTAACTAGTTTTATTCACTTACTCACCATGTTATCTATTCTTTTACCTTTGATGCTTTGGATTTGGGCCATATTAACAGGAAGTACAAGATGCCACATGCCCCAGAAACTTGTAAAGATGTCTAAAACATATATTTATAACTTCGCATTTTAAATTCACGTAGGAAACAAGTACCTGTTGAAGCCAACATATACATGACCAAATGTCCCGCGACCAATCAGTTTGCCCTTCTTCCATCGCGATGAAGGACTTGATGGATTCTCTGTTCTGCCAGGGCTGCGGGGTACTGAAATAGGACTACTTGGTGTGGAGTTATTTGGAAAGATGCTCAATGGTGGAAGGGGCAATTTATGGGTTTGCTTCTTCTTTCCATCATCATACCGACTTGTAGGAGATTCAGGTGCCACTCCTCCAGACCTTGGATGCAATGGGGAAACACTTCCACTATGCACACGAGAACTAGGGCCAGGACTCATCATTCTTGGGCTAGGAACTGGTGAACACTCTGGACTAACCCTGGTGGGTTGCCAAAAATGCTGGGCTAGCATATCGCCACCCACTGAATTATGTCCAGATGTTTGTCCTGAACCTGGACTGGAGCACTGACCAGATCCAAGGATAGTTACATCAGAAGGAGGCTTCACAGCCCAAAAGGCTGAAATCGGAATATGATCAGGACATATTGGTCTTGAACTTCTAGAAGGACTTGACATCAAACTGTTGGGAGCACTCTCGAAAACTACTGGCTGGAGATTTTGTAAATTTGGTTGATTATTTTCAGTTGAAATACCTCTTGGTGGCGTGGACTGTCTATGGTTACTGAGGAATGCATTAGCAGCTGGCTTCAATATTTCCTTCGTGGTCTTGGTAGTAATAGCACCAGAGTGATCCTTGCGAACATTACTTCAGAAAGAGAAAAAGGACATGTTAGAACGTGTTTAGATGAAGAGGCACACAAATAATGTGACGGCCTGTATATAGGAATTGAATATAGAAGTGGCGTCTTTGGCCTTAGGAGGGTACCTTGACTTGTTCTTTGAAGAAACCTTTGTTACATTGTCAGTATCATTCCCAACAGGGCTCTGAAGCTGAGAATCTGCATGATCCTCACTATCAGCAGAACAATTGCTAGAGACAGAAGCAACTGCTATTTCTGAAGGAATGTCACTGCTTGCAGGTCCCCGGTGAAGTAGATTGGGTTTAGGAAGTGGCAGAAACAGTGGTGGTTTGCCACGCTTTTCCAATATGGGCTTTGAATCATTGACATCAGCTGCACGAGTTACTCGAGGGCGTACTCCAGGAATAGGAAGTGGCTGGGCATGCAGCCTATCAGCCGAAAAACTTTGGCAGCGGGAAACTTCTTTTGATGGAGAAGTTGGACGTGACACTGTTGTTGATTTGCAAACTTTCTCAGCACCCGTATTATTGCCACGCCTACAATTCCGTTTTGATTTTGTGCTTCCCTTTTGCTCATTTGGACTTATCAAGCGATGAAATGTATCGATCAGGTTTTCCTTGGTGGTTTTCTTAACATCTTTTGATGATGATTTACCCCACCATGTCGGCATGCTGAGTGTAAGAGAATTTGTGGTGTACTGGTATATCTAGACAGGTACTTATCGCAGTGGTATCCAAACTGATCAATTAACATACTCTGGCCATCAGAAGGAAAGCATATGCATGACTTTCATTTGATCTCATATAGTACCATCATCTTCCATAATGCACTAGAAATGAACGTACAGATAATCGAATCAATTGGAAAGAGTTTAACACCTTCTGCATCAAAGGTTGAAATACACAAGCATATATCATTAGAACCAGAATTTGCAACCAAACATTAACTATGTGCCACTAACATTTCCTTAGAACACATGCAGTAAAGGAATCAGGTTCATATAGATGCTAACAGCACAATTTGTTACTTCCAATTTTTTTTCTGCAATTCAGTATAGAGACCAGACTTATAATTCATAAAATGTATTTGTGATGTTTCTTTCGAAACAGCTTTTTACCCAGAAGCAGTCATTACATGTTCAATCACCAAATGCACCGTGAGCCCGAACTCCACACTGAATGTTCATGCCAGTCGCAAAATTATAAATTCATTTTTCTGTTTTGCAATGGATGGGGATGGCGCTATAGATGTCCAAACGGGCTAGGCCTAATCGGGAGCGCGAGGCACAGCCCGCTAAGATATGGTTCATTAGTAGTTATGCCCGGATCGGCATAGGCCGTATCCAAGTGCCATGCCTGGGCTTGCCCATGGGCATGACATGCCGGCCCGAGCACGGCCTCATTAAGGGGTCAGCCCACTAAGGCGCACATTCTAGCGCCAGATATAAAATGTCATTAATCATAAACATCCGACATCCCATCCTTGGCCACCACCCAAGTCCCAACCACCTCTCTCGTCTGCTCCCCCTCCCCTTCAGATGTGCTCTTCTCCCGTCTTCCCCCTCAAGTCCGCTCCCCATCCTGTTGTGGAGCTACTCACTCCATCTGCCCCCATGGCGTCACCCTGTTCCCCACTCTCGCTGTCAGCCTGGCACTCCAGCCCCCAGGCACACTCTCCCCCATCCGTCGGCTACACTCTCTCCTCCGGACGCCGCCAATCAATCCCTTCGCCCTAGCCCCTGCTTCCTTGGTGCCCTATGCCTCACCTCTCCTCCTGGAGGACCAGTGCCCCTCCACTGATGGCAAGTCGGCAATGGCAGGCAGCGATGGTGAGTATGGCCTATGGCGTGCGGTGGCACGGGCAGGAGGGGGCAGTGAGCATCAACCAGCGAGTTGATTTGTGATTCCCCAATCCCCACGGAGAGTTTTGTTGAATTGTGAATATGTACTTGTGATCGATTTTGAGGATCTGTGATCTTGTTTTTTTTTTTTCAATGTTAAACCGATTGAGTGGCTTGGTGTCCTAGATCCCTGTCGTGCTTGGGCTGTGTGCCCATCGTGCCGGCATGGCACGGCTAAGGGCAAGGAGAGCAATGTCTAGGCCCTTGCCTCAGCACGACGAGGGGCACAGCACGGTTAGCTAGTCGTGCCTAGCCATGTCGTGCTTAATCATGTGCGTGCCATGGCACCTGTTTGGACATTTATAGATGGCGCCTCGCAGTTAAAATGTTAAACATAACAAATACAATTTGATTGAATAACAGCAAACAGTACAAGAAAAACATGTTCCTACGAGAGCAAAAATAATGGCCACGTGCTCTCTCAAAATCAAATTGTATCCCCAACAATCCAACACTAACTGAAATAGCCTGTAGTGCTTCGTGTAGTGGTTTATTTACTTTGTGGTGTTAAACTTTGCAAAGTTCCCTTAATTGGCTGACTAATTTGGAATGCTGCAGCAAGTCAGCGATAACAAGGTACCAAAAAACAAATTAATCACACGTGATAGAGCTGCCCACTCTCTAGTGTTAACTAATCTGCACCTGAGAAAACTCTACTTATAGCACAACTGAATTCCTAAAATGTGTGTAGCAAGGTTAAGGGTCAATCTCTAGTCAGCTGTGTCCTAAAAATTCAATCCAGCAAGAGCCTAGCGAGCTAAGGGTCAACCTCCCTGGCACATCACTCATCAGCATTCAAGTTCATAATTGGAGGTCACCAGCTCATGGCTGACTTCAGTACGCTCTGGAAGGAAATTCTACTATTATCAAAAAGTGGGTTCCTGATATCGGCCAAACCAGCAGAAGCTACGCCAAACACAGCACGCACTATTTCGCCAGCAAGCAAGCCATTTACTCTACAAGCGAACCCACGCAGATCTCAACACAACACACGCCTTCCAGATCCACCGGGCGCCCTGTGACCCTGTCCCTGCAAAATTGCTAGCCCAAACCGGAGACTTGAGGGGAAGCTTACCGAGGCGACGCGGCGCGAGATCCGCCCGCCGGAGCAGAAGCCGGAGGGAATCCGGAGGCGGTCCGCGGGGCTTCAGCAGCAAAAGCAACGGAGCGGAGTGGAAGCTGCGACGAGGAAAAGGATGAGAGCCCGAGGGGAAAAAGAAAGCAAGCGAAGCCGTAACGGAATCGGGACAGCTTAATGCCCACGCTTCAATTCGAAGCCCGTTAAGAAGCGCAAGGAAGTCGAAGCGTACCGTTTGGGAGGCGGCACACGCCTTCCAGCCGCGCGGGCGCCCTGACAGCGCCTGCGTCGCGGGGAAATTGAGGGCCCAACGGCCGCGCGCGGGGAGGGGGGAGCCCGGAGTCGTCGGCGCCGGTGCCTCTCGAGCGAGCGGAGGGCCGAGCGAATCGGTGGGATTTCCCCCACTGCGCCTCGCGCTCGCCTGGACGCCTGCCGATTCCGCTTCCACGTTGAAACACCGCGGGAGAAGAATCGCGGCGGGACAAGTGGCCGAGAGTTCGTCCGCCCTTTTTCCCGAAAAGCCGGTAAGAAGCAGCTCAGAGTAGCAGCAGCGAGAGGAG
This sequence comes from Chrysopogon serrulatus, assembly GCA_015844335.1. NCBI lineage: Eukaryota > Viridiplantae > Streptophyta > Magnoliopsida > Poales > Poaceae > Chrysopogon > Chrysopogon serrulatus. Next base: position 8,555 of record JADLZL010005714.1, on the reverse strand, counting down.
TGTGCCGTGTGCGCTAGCCCGGAGGGAAGAAAGGAGGCGACGGCGGTGGCGTGATCTTCTGCGGCTCAGAGCTCCTGTGGTCGGCCACCGTTGCGCGGCTGTGCTCTCTCGCTCGCTCCGTCGCTCGAGCGCTGCTGCTGTGCTGTTTTCACATCAGGCGTGCTGTGGCGGTGTGGCCTATGGGGTTGGTGCAGAAGATCCGAGGCTTCGGGGATTTGTACCTTTTCGGAAAACTTTCGAGGATTTATTCCGCGTAATGATACTGTAGCTTATACAGAGGCGTGAGAGCAACGGTTCTCTGTTTTAAAAAGTTGGCTAATTATATGTGCCCATCCCTTCTCTCTGTTTTTTATCCGTTCCGTCGTTCGATTGCTGCTGCTGTCCTGTTTTCAGTCAGGCGTTTGTGGCGGTGTGGCCTATTGGGTTGGTGCAGAAGATCCGAGGGCTTCAAAAGATTTGTACCTTTTCGGAAAATTTAGGATTTAACTGCGTAATGATTATTTTTTTATACAGAGGCGTTAGTGCAACGGTTCTCTGTTTTAAAAAAATGGCTGTGATATGTGCCCATCCCTTCTATTTGTTTTTTATCCGTTCTAGATTTAAGGCTGTTTCAAAGGATTAATGCAGACATACACTAGTTGCGGTTTGATACAAAAGTAGTAGGCTCTTGTACAGATTCACTCTAAATTCTAAATTTTTTCACTCTCTCTATTACATCAATTTTTAGCTGCATGTATAGAACATTAAATATAAGTAAAAAAACTAATTGTACAATTTATTTATAAATCACGAGACAAATTTTGAGCCTAATTAATCCATGATTGGACAATATTTGTCAAATACAAACAAAATACTATAGTGCTAAATTTTTTCATCTTTGGAATCTAAATAAGACTAAGGTTAAAATAGGAATAAAAAAATAAGCTACTTTTCATCCAATCCAATCATAAATAGGTTCGGCTGCTGCTGAGCCGGCTGGTTCTGGCTGGTTTGGCTGCTTTGCTCTCTCTCACTGGCATTGTTCATGCAGTTTTTTTTTATAGTACAAAACCAGCCAACAAATGGGCGGCTTCTTCACCAAATTTAACACGGCACATATTTTTGTTGTCTCTACGACTCTCTCTCCCCTCCATTTTTTTGTCATAATTTCGGTGGCCTACTATCTTCTCCCTACTAAGTCTATTGTAACTTCTACGGGTACCATTTTAATATATAGAGTATCCGAGTATAGTTAGACTAACGAAACACAAAAAAAAAAAAAAAAAAAACTACGTGGTGTTGGTGCTCTGTGTAGCATGAACCTTTTGGTTTCTTGCATAGAACTTCAAAATCACACCAAACCTTGAAATTACGAAACCTTCACTAAAAAATGGTGAGATGTTTAAGGCTATATTTTCTTGTCCTCTGTGAAGAACTAGAATCGGCTGCATACTAGTTTCATTGTGATTTTAGTATTTTTTTGCTTTCCTTCTCCTCTAACAATTATATTTTATTCAGTTATAATTCTTTCGGAATTCCTAATTCTTTCTAAGTGAAATAAGTTAAAAGGTGTTGTATTTAAGTCATTCTTTATCCGCGCTCTAAACTTTTCTGAAGAGTATTTTCATTTATATGATTTTTATTATAAAAATACTATTTGTTATGAACTATAATTCAGCCTACAACCAAGCAATTTCATGAAATGATTCTGATTTATCATCTAAAATTTTTTTTTGAGAGAATCTGAATCCAAAACATTCTACAATAATCTGGATCTCTGTACTCAGCACACCCAAAGCAATGGTGGATTGTTAGGGGCTTTTTCTCCTTTTTCCACGCTAGATTTAGATAGTTGTGAATTGTTAGGAGTTGTTTTGTGAAGCTTCTTCACTAACTCGCAGAGGTGCCTCAATGTGTGTACAGTACCAAATGGGTCTAGCTCCGCACATGAAGCTAAAGGGAACGCTCTCTCATATGAGTGATCAGGTGGTGGAGCTGAAGCAGCTCCCACTGCCTCCCTAGTGAGACACATCGCGCATGGACGTGAGTGCCCTTCGCCGGTGCATCCTTTTTCTTGGAAAGCTCATGCCAACGATGACGGAGAAGCCCATGGAGGAGGTACATTAGTCAAGGCAATGGAGGAGCACGTGGCAATAGCGCAACAGGCAAGGAAGTGTGGTGACCAGGGGAGTAGACGGTGGCGAGGCGAGCATCGCGGGGGTGGGAACTCGGGGATTCTAAGCAGCAAGGGTGAGTCAGGCTATGGCTATCTGTCTAACGGAAAGTACCAAATGTTAGAGTGTGTTTGGATCCATAGACAAAACTTTTGTCCTCCACTTTTTGTCATTTTATTTGTCAAAAAAACTAAGTATATAGGGTAAATTTTAACAAATTAGTAAAACATTTGCTATTGACATTTGCTCCTCAAGAGATCTAAAACTTAGTAAAAAGTGCATTTACTCTTTTTTCTCTCTCCTCTCTCTCTCTCTCTCTTGCATCTTTTAGTTATCTTTTAGCACCTTTTAGCACTTGGATCCAAATATTCATCTTTAGAGGCTAAACTTTAGAAGCTAAACTTTTACCCATCGCAAATAAATCCAAACACACTCTAATAGTGCTGCTAAACAACAAATAAAAGCAACAGCTTATGATACCCATGAATGAGGCACTGATCGGTGATCGGTCCATCACACTAGTACAAGCACAAAACGGCGGGTGACAAATCCATCATTTCATCATCGAGTACTAATAGAGACACTAGTACTCCCAAACCCCTAACAACATCACGCCATCATCCTCTCCACTCTACCAGCTTTCCGCGAGCCAGTAGCCATTGAAGCTGCACGCGATGCAGGCTTCTCATCAGACAAAACGGTGCAACCAACGGCATTAAAGGACCAGCTCAAATTCAAACCATCAATAATGGAATGATGAACGAGCCGATTGTTCGCGATCGCACCATTCTTAAAACGATCCTTTGATGGAAAGCAACAGCTTGCTCTCCATTCATGGAGGAGCGTGGCGGTGGTGCCGTGCGTGGTCGGACTTGCGAGTTGCGAGAGATAGATGGCACACGCGCTGCAGACTGCAGTTGTTATCCATATTCATATCAATACAGGGATTGTGAATGAAACTGGTCAAATGATTGATATCATTCAGGTGCTTGGGTTTTGTTTTACAAACAACATCAGTTTTGGCGGCCCATTAACACAAGCCGCCCAAACGAATTTGGCGCCTCCGCGTCAGGTTACATCAGAGACTATTATTGCTCCTCTTTTCTTCGTCGCCCATTCAAATCCAAATCAAAATGACATGGACTTTTTACACATGCATTTTTGTTCCCAATTGAGTAATATACCTCACCACCAAACTCTTTAATTACTTACTGTCTAGTATATCTACATAACTTTCCATTTGCCGTTCGTTTCCTTCCACCTGTCCTCGTTTCCTTCCAGACCTGCGCACGGCACGAACCTCTAGGCGGAGGCCGCGGTGGCTCTGGCCGCCGCGTCGTACTCCCCGGCGCCGCGGAGCTCGTCGATGACGGCGCCGAGGTCGCGCGGGCGCACCTCCATCCGGAGCCCGTGCTTCATGAACAGCGTGAGCGACATCTTCTGCTCCACGCGGTGGCCCGGCGCGACGGCGAGGCGGTGGCGGAGGAGCACGCTCCCGGCGATGTTCTTCATCTGCAGGTACGCGAGGTCCTTGCCCAGGCATATCCGCGGGCCGGCGTTGAACGCCACGAACCTGTACGAGTCGTGCGGCTCGAACCTGGTGCCGTCGGCGGACAGCCACCGCTCGGGGCGGAACTCGAGGCAGTCCTCCCCCCACACCGTCTTCATGCGCCCCGCCGAGTAGATGGAGTAGGTGACCGACGAGCCCGCGGGGACGAACGTGCCGTCGGGAAGGACGTCGTCGGCGACGACGTGCTTGGAGTCCTCGGGCACCGAGGGGTACAGGCGGAGCGTCTCCGAGAGCGCCGCCTTGAGGTAGACGAGGCGGTCGAGCTCGTCGAAGTCGAAGGGCGCGGCGAGCCACAATGCCGGGTCCTCGACGCCGCGGGACGCGGCCAGGACGGCGCACAGCTCGCGCACGATCTTGCGCTCCACGGCCGGGTGCGTGGAGACCAGCCAGAAGAACCAGGAGAGCGCCACCGAGGAGGTGTCGCGGCCGGCGAGGATGAAGTTGAGCGCCACGTGCTGCAGCGACTCGTCGGAGTAGGTCCCCTTGCGCATGAAGCGCGAGAGGAGGTCGTCGTGCGGCGTGGCCGTGGCCGTGGCAGTGGCCGACGCGTCGTCGTTGTTCTGCTTGCCGCCGCCGGTGAGCTCGAGCTTGCGCGCCCTGATGACGGCCGAGAGGTACCGGTCGACGTGCTGGACGCTGCGCGCCAGCGTGGTCTCCATGCCGAGCCCGAGCCACTTCTTGCAGCGCCACAGGCACTCCGGGAAGATGAAGCGGTTGAGCGTGGCCTCCGTGGCGCGGTCGAACGCGGAGGCGAAGGCGTTCTCGGGGAGGCCCCTGGCGAGCGTCTCCGGGTCCTTCCCGAAGGCGAGGCCGCAGATGTTGTCGAAGGTGAGGCGGAGCAGGAGGTCCTGCAGGTCGACGTGCGTCCTGTCGGCGGCCGCGTCGGCGAGGATGGGGAGCAGGCGGGCGTGGATGGAGCGGGACACCCAGCGCGACATGGCGGTGCGCAGCGTGCGCGTGGTGAACTCGAGCGCGGCCGTCTTGCGCTGCGCCAGCCACGTCTCCCCGTCGGAGTTGAAGATGCCGTCGCCGAGCAGGTCCCGGAAGACGGCGTGCCAGAAGGGGCCCTTGGGGTAGTTGTCGAAGCGCGCCTTGAGGACGTGCTCCAGGTTCCGCGGGTCGCACGTCACGGTGACCAGCCCGCCCCGGCGCGCCACCCCGGGCACGGCGCAGATGCAGGTCTGGTACGTGCCCCCGCGCGGCGCAGGTTGGCGGCGATCCACTCGTGCATGTCGTCGGCGTGCTGGACGAGGCCCGGGAGGCTGCCGACCAGCGGCCACACCCGCGGGCCCGTGAGCCCGCGCGACGTCCGCCAGAACCACGCCATGTACAGGGCCACGGCCGCCGCCAGCACCGCCCACGACGCCCCGGCCTCCATCGCTGCTGTTTTGTTTGTTTGCCGAGCGGACGGACGGTGGCTGATCCGATGGATCCACCGGCCGGGCGAGCGAAGGTAAAGAAGCTATGGGATGGGAAGGAGGCTGTTGGTGTGCTGACAGGAGAAATAAGTGAGGTCACATGGACCGCGCGCAGTGACTGGCAATGCAGGGCTGCGAGGCCGTGATGGAGCACGGGCTAATATAGCAGTCGGCCAGTCGCACCGGAACGGGCAGCGATTCAAGCCGACGGACGGACGGGCGGCAATGAATTCGTGCGCGCCCCCACTCCACTCACGCTGCCCCCTAGTAGTAAGAATCTATGGGACGATGGATCCCATCTCGTGCGCCGCACGCACCGGAGTGGCTCGGAGATGGGTCCGTCCTGCTGCGTGGAGCCGTGGAGTGGGAGGAGCGTATATGAGGGTCCTGGCTCGGCGGGACGGGGGCGACGGACGGAGTCCAAGCCGGGTTAACCACCCATAAATTGCCGTCAGGGGTCGTTGGTTGGTCGAGCGGACCGCTCCAAACCCAACGTGAGCGCGCCGCGTGCGGGCGGACGGGCAGCTGGAGCCTCCCCTCACCTACTTGTGGGGGAGCCCCTTGAATGCACGCGACGGGCACATTGAATACGAGCGCGCAAACCCCGTAGCAGGAGTCGTCACCGGCTAGCCAGCCGGGCGCCATTGCTGCTTTGCTGCCGATCGTCGCCTTGTTTTTGCCCCAACCGTGTAAAGGTCGCGCAAGCCATCCAAGACGTGCGTGCGTGCGTGCGTGCGAAGATGCATCTCAGCAGGCCAGCTAGTTTGCCGACGACGTACGGAATACTCCACGCGCGAGTGCCCGCGCGCGGCGAGGCTGAACACGACGAGACGTGCCAGGTGAGAAGATGATGCCCGGTTTGTGTATCTGTACTCGACAAAGATGTCAAGCGGCAGGTTAGTCAGGTGGCATGCTGGCAGATGACAGGGGGGGCGCAGTGAAGCGATGAAGCTGGCCAACTGTTTTATCGCATGGTCGGTCTCTGGTCTGAGCGCCTTTAGGAAGGCCGCCAGAGTGGTTTTGACTTGCGACGAGGCGCAGAAACGGATGGAGTGCCGCCGCGCTGCCGTGCTGGAGCCACCGAGCGAGGGCGTGTGCTGTACTGAGGTTTGAAGACTGGAGCGTCAGCGAAACAGGGGTCAGGCACCTTGGTTTACCATACTTTTTGTAAACAACAACAACGGTATGGAGAGTGTTGGGTCACCCAACCGAGCCAACCTTGCCCGAGCGCGGTACCAGTAGCTCGGTTAGTTGGTTGGAATAGGAATGAGACTTTTTCTTTAAGGTTCTGCTGCTCGTACCTCGGCGGCCATCAATGTCGTCTCGTCTCCACTCTGTCTCTGTCTCTGCTCCTGGCTTTGAGCATGCGTCTTTGTGCATTCAACACTGTGACTGGCACCATATTTTGGAGAAGTTGGAGATAAATTGCCGTGTGATTTTGCTCTGTCTACTATGTACTCTCTCTCCATCCAAAATACCAATAAATATAAGTCTTGTTTTATGAGAAATAAAAATAATAATTGAAATCTGAATAGAAATATAGAAAGTAATATTAACATTTGTATCACGAATAAGTATACTATGAAAGTATATTTAATGCTCAAACTAATGATACTTATTACATATTATAAATCAAATTTTAAAAGGTTTGATTTTTTAGAAGCGAGATGTATATTTATCTTGAAAGGAAGAGAGTATTTTGTTTCTCATCATCCTCTAGCTTGTAATTCAAATTGCACACTGAATAGATGCTTTTGACTTTGACCAAAGCTTTGTAAATAGACCTGTCTCTTACAGTAAATAACTTACTGTAAATTATTTTCCATTAACTCCCAAGGAGGCTCAACCCGTGAAAAGTCATTGGAAAGTTTGTTTACCTATTTTTTCCGTTTCAAATTATAGTTTTTTTTTTTTTTACATCTATTTTACAATATATCTAGATACGTAGATATATCTAAGCATATTTTAAAATGGGTGTAGAAAAAATCAAATCGACTTATAATTTTGAAATAAAGAGAGTACTTTTTTAGATCTACTGTAAGTCCAAAACACACCATCGTTTGAAAGAAATCAAATATTTTGTTATATAAAAACAAAATATTTATGGCGCCAAACAAATATTATTGAATTAAATAATAGAATATTCTTTTCATAAGTATATTTAGTGATATAATTTTAATAATATTTTTGTGTAAATTAAATTAAATTTAAAAAGGTTTAACTTGTCACTGACTAGAATAACAACTTTTAGATTTTTGTAGTACTTTTTCACGTGCTTCTGTCTCCATCGCTAGTGAGATAGAGGAAAACGTACTCAAATTAACCTTTACAGAAACTCCGACGTACCGATCACTTTGAAAAGAGGGACTTTTTTTTTTATAAAGACGAGTGTCTCACTTCTAATATATTTGAAGGAAAGCAAACACCGATAAAATAACCAATAAGACACACGACGATATTAAAAAACAAGTACATCAAAGACCAAATTAACCATCTTCTTTCTCTGAACTTTCACAACTCATTGGAACTTGATTGCACATAAAAGACAGCAATAAGATAGACACCTGCAGACACTGTCAACAACTAAGACTTTGAGACTGCAAATATCACCTGTCAACAAGATCTAGTAACCATCGAAAAAAACATCGGCTAGAGGAGACCTCCAAAAAACAGATTTACAAATCTTCAAGAGCAGAACTAAAGTGTTGAAGATGTCAAGCATTGCTGTAGATCGGAACAAAAGAAGAGGTCAAGATCACCACAATGAAAACCAACCAACCAATTGCTTTCTCAGATAAGCACAGTAAACGCCAAGATGTGAAGAAGAATAGCAGATTTGACTGAACAAACTCTCACTGTCCCTTTGTTGATGTCAAATTGAACGTCTTAATGAGACCTTATTCAAAGCATGATCGTCACCACCACCTCGTCCATGACATAAAAACCAAAACTCTAGGTCAACCAGGATCCACAAACCTAACCTAAAACCACGAAGAAGGGGATAGGGTGCTGTTCCTTTGTCCATCAGCATGGAGAGAGAGAGAGAGAGAGAGAGAGAGGGAGGCAGAGGCGCGTCATTGGAAGAGGGTAGTGGCGGCAACAATTTGGGCCTTTGAGGGATTGTTCTAGGCTTCTAGCATGAAACAATCGATTTAAACATAATTCCTCTATTAAGAGCTTGTTTGGATATGAGGACTAATTGATAGGTAGCTAAAAATTGACCAAAAATAGCTCTGGTGCATCAAATACGAGGGTTAATAGGTGGGCTATTTTTTAGCTAAGTCTCCAACTACTCTCTCTTTTCTGTTTTATAAGGCGTGAGTTAGAATAACATCATGTTCTAGATTACGCTTCGACCATCTATTTACTTTATATATTATCTATGAATATTATGATTCCTTATAAATCTAGTTG
>JADLZL010005713.1:0-73183 GCA_015844335.1 Chrysopogon serrulatus | reverse complement strand
ATCTGAATAGTGGTCAAAGTTAAAGTAAAAAAAGTCAAACGTCTTATAGAAGAGAGAAAGTACAATATAGCCAAAACTCAAAAGAAAGAAAATGTCAAGGTTTTTTTTAGCAGAAGGTTCTTGGTAATTTTGAATTCCTTTTGAATGCCTTTAATCAGGCCTGCAAGAGCAATTGGTCCTGTTAATCGTATGGGCTATTCTTTGGGCCCAGGCCCAGCCTGTTCACCGAAGCACTCTCTCTTCCTCCTGACAGTGAAGGCGCACCGGGCTTCCCCGGGCACGAGGGGCGGCGAGTCGACTCCAACTCCATAGCGCCATAGCGGCAAGCCGGCAAGGGTCGTCGTCGGAGAGGACGATGCGGAGGGAGGGCGTCGGCCGTGCTAGGGTCAATGAAGCGCGAACGCCGCGATTGGCCTTATCCTCGAGGTTTCGCGGCGAGGTGCGAGTGCGATGCGGTAATGTTCGCATTTTCTTTTTCAAATTGGTTATTCTTATTATTTTCTGAATGCTCCTAAATTCTGGCTCTGTGTACTTGGAGAGTCTGCCAGAGGTCGGGGAGCGAACCTGTATCACTGTAGGTAGGATCTCCAAACATACAAACAAACATGCTATCGGCTGAGACCGGGCTCCAGCTTTCAACTGATCCGTCAGCATTAGGTAAGTTTATTTATATAGGCTTCGTAGCAATTTTGTGGCGTTTCTTGCCAATTCACATTGCCCAGTTTTAATAGATGATTTTTCCCTCAGCACAGTTGAAAAAAAGAGGAAACTTAAAACAATTTTTGTCACACTTGTTGCAGTGTACACCTGCATCGGACGAAGATATACATTAGTCAACTCCATAGTCCATATCAACCTGAAACATGACAGCATGTGATGGCAAAACACTACTGTGGAAATCGGTATGTTCATGTGCTGTATGCACCTTATTTCGACACAAATAAAAAAAACTCAGTTGACACAGGTACATACAGATCATTGTCAAATAAAAAGTGTGCATAAACTCAGTTTTAGTCTCTTAGCACATATCTGACATTGAACAAGAGTTAGGATAGCAATAATTTGTCTTCAATATGATACCTTGGACTATTATTGGAGTATTGGAAAACAAACTCTTACTAAACAAAACCATAATAATTGGAGAGAAGTGTCAATTCGGTGATTCAGACTGACAGTAGTTTGCTTCAGAAAACGAATTTACTCAGAGTGGACTGCAAAGGCGTGTGGACAAGCGTATTGCAGGAAAGCAGTGAACCTTGAGCAAAGGTGGGAATCTAGACCTCGGAGATTGCTGAAGAGGAAGCCGGGTATGTGTACAGAAAGATTTTTAAGGGATTGGTGGTTAACTTTGTGTCGTGTCATGGAGGTCAGGAGTAGAACATAGGTGGTACGGACCTGTATAAAATTAGACGTTCATAAGCAAGCACAACAGAATTGACAGCAGGCACATTTACTATATCTAACTATCTTTCTCTTTATGCTTGGGAAAATAAATAAATTGCTACACACAAAAACAAATGAACACTAAAAATAATGTAATATTAGTGCCTTGAAGTTATCACCTTTTTGCGATGTCAGCATCTTCACTGGAAATCCATGTCGTCTCTTGACCTTGAAGAGGACTCCTGATTGGTGCTGGGAGTTGAGTCTGAACTCTCAGTAGGACTAGCAGTACAAGCATTCTTTGCAGCACTGCCATCAACATGGAGCTTACTCTCTTGCAAACGAGGGATAAGAGGTCCAACATCACTAGATTGGTCATTAGTTGGCTGTTGCTTTGCCTGTTCAGAATTATGATGAGTTTCTGTCATGGAACTAGTTTGACCAGCTTTGTCTCCATCATCGCTATCACAAGATTTTGTATTCTGAGTAGTGCCTTTAGCATCCCTATTATACAAATAGAAAGCTTGATCAGAGAATGCTTGCGATCATATCACACACTTGCAACAGAGGTGGTAGTAATGAGTCTATGAGTGCTCACCTGGGTGGAGTGGTTTGGGTTCCTTCACCTTCGGTCATGGGTGGGAAAACTGACTCTAGTGCAGTGGTTTGGCTTCCTTCTGGGGTTCTTTCTTCATTAGATAAAGTAACATTGGCCACTACTTTCTGATCAGTCAACTGCTCAATTTCACATTCTGTTCGATGATTCAAATCACAAACATTATCTGATGTTTCTATCTCATCCATATGCAGAGTCTCAACCCCTGAAGCAGCTATATTATAAGTGCTCCTACCAGTTATCCATGACTGATTCTGAACAGCATCTGGATATGATTCCACACAATCTTGTAACTGAATAACCACAGGCTCCTTTCTCAATCTAGCCAAATTATTCCTTGCTTCCTCCACAGCCAAGTCTATTTCCTTACTCTGTTCCATAATCTGGGTCCCATCAATACTTTCCTTCCTGCTATGACAAGCCTTTCCAAACACTACATCTGTGAAATGACGCAACATATTACTGAACTTGTTAGGAATCTGATCCTTCCTCTCAGACTGCCTAGCATCGCAATCATCTTTGCCACTGTTCTGCATTAAGACTCCTTTTCCTTTTCCCAGACTATCTTGTGGAGATTGTGGCATCGGCATAAGCTTTTCAGCGACATCATAAGATTTTGAACTCTGAATATTGTCTGTGGCATCCCTGTTATACAAATAGAAAGCTTGGTCAGAGAGTGGTCATGATTGTGCCATACATTTTGCAACAGAGGTTGTAATAAGAAGTAAGGACAGCTTCTATGGGTGCTTGCCTGGGTAGAGTGACATGGTTGACGGCCATGGTTTCAATTCCTTCACCTTCAGTCGCAGGTGGTTTGATGAACTCGGGTGTCGTGGTTTGGCTTCCTTCAGTAGTAGGTTTGCTAGATTTGTGCAAATGCATGTTGATCTGATGAATCTGCGCATCCTTTGGTTTGCTTGTTTTCACACTATTAACAAAATCAGGGTGCATGTCAGACAAATACACATGCTTGAGACAGAGAATATGCTCAAGCCCCTGTGCTGAGCCACCAGAGAGATTGTCACACTTAGTAAACTTCAGCTCCTCCAGGTTCTTCATGGCTCCTGTGCCAAATGTGCACTCAGTCAGGTTTTCCATGGACATGATGGACAACTTCTTCAATTTACGGTAGCCCCCCTGTGTACAACTCAGTTTCGAATATGTGGACGCGTTGCATATGGAGAGGAGGAGGAGGTCCTGAAGGCCTTGCAGGTAAAGTAAGATGTCAACATCCAACTTGCTGTCCCAGAGATACAGATGTGTGAGGGAATGCATCATGTAGATGCGGTCTGCAGACAGTTTTCCCATATTACCACCCAGCTTTAGCTTGCGGATATTTTCTCCAATTTTTAGAGACCCTATATCAAACCGGCTCCTGTCAGGTGTTGCTTCTTTATTTTTGTGAGGCTTCCCATCAGATATGTTTTCCTTTTTATTGACAGGCTCCACACCTTGGGATATGTTTTTCTTTTCCTTTTCCAGGTCCTCATCATATAAGGTTATAGCGAGTGAGTGAAGGAACCCCATATTGCTGACTGCAGAACATATGTTCTTGGACGATGCAGTTGATACTTTGATTGAAAGTTTCCTGAGGAAGCTAAGGTTTGATAATTCTTGGTCCAAATTTCCTCCATCCACAGTACCTGACAGCGTCCGCAGATTGACCAATGATCGCAGACCTTCACTGATAAGAACAGACTGGTTACGGAAGGATTTTGCAAGATGGAGATGCCTCATTTTTATAAACGCGACACATCATCCAAGCTTGTTATCTAGTTGTCCCTGATATCGAGGCAAAGCAATTTCTTGAGCCTATTAAAGGAAGCAGGAAGATCCTCCAGTTGTGTGTTCCGCAGTCCGAGGTACTGCAAGCAAACAAGGCATCCAATACTGCGCGGTAGGTGGCCGAGACGGGCCCCTTCAAGTTCTAGTGTCCGTAGAAGCCTGTATGTGCTGCGTCTGATTGGCAGCCTGTGTGGGCGTCTGAATGAAATCTTAAACTCTATGGTTCCAAAATATAGCAGGGAACGAAGTTGGATGTCCCTGCAGAGCGTCTCCGATATCTCTTTAACTCCATCTCCATGCACGGAGAGCATGCGATAGAGAGATGTTGAGCTGGGTGGGGACGCTGGATGTGTATTTTTTGGCGGATGTGTATTGCCAGGCACAAATCTGCAGAATTTCCGTACATTGCACATTTTCAATGCCAAGGGACGGATATGCTGGTTTATGCAGCATTTGAGCACCTTGCCATCAACGCCTTTCTTCTTTTCGACGAGCAGATTCTTTTTTATGAGGACCTGTAGCCGGCTCTCTGCTTCACGCTCTTGGCTGTGAAGCGGACTGTCTTGCACGAAACCTTCTGCCATCCACAGTCGGGCAAGCTTCTGTGCTGATATTTCCAATCCTTCTGGAAAAGCCAGACAGTATAAGAAGCCACTCCAGATGCTGAGGGATAATGTGTCATCATCTAGTGCTATGGGTGGATCAACCTTTCCTATTTCTCTATTTCCGTTTATCAGCATGCCATTGATCTGACCCAGGATTTCTTCCCACCTTTCAGATGGATTGGTCTCAAGAAGCTTCCCCACCATATGTATGTTCCAAGGGTTGCCCATGCATTTCACCAAGATTTGGTCCAGTATAGTGTTTTTCTTGGCCACATCAGTTACTTGTAAATCGTCATCCCCAAGTTCGTCGGTATCCCTCCACTCGGTAGTAAGTTCGTCGGTATCCCTCCACTCGGTAGTTTTCTTAAACTCATCCCTGTGGAATCCGGGGAAAGCTATATGCACAAGTAACTTGCGTGCATCACTTGTTTCAAGAGGGTTAATCATAATAGTCTTACTATCATTTTTTGTATCATCTTGTAGGACATCATCTTGTATGTTTTTTCTTGTGGCCAGACAGATGATCTTTCCCTTGCAACCTTTCAAGACGTGCTTCAGAGTATGCAAAGCACAAGTGTCTTCAACATCATCTAGCACTATCAAGTAACGTCCTTTACCCTCCCCATGGAAGGTTTCTTGCACCTTATTCATTATCTCCATGTCACTGATGGCATCGTGGTCTTCAACAGATCCTTCCACTTTGAGCACTTTTCTCAGGAAGCTTGCCAAATCTGTAATTTGTGCCGTATCTTCTACCCAGGAACATGGACCGAAACTGCTCCTGACATGGTTGTCTTCATACAAACTCTTCACTAGTGTGGTCTTCCCTGAGCCTCTCTCTCCAATGATGAAGATCACAGAATGAGTGTAACTCTCTGTCAGAAGTTTATTTAGCTTCTTGATTGTGTTGTCCATTCCAAATACTGTTTTTGCTGTCTCAGAGTGAGAATATCGGACAAAAGGGGAGATCTCACAAAGCTGTTGCTCCAAGAATTTGGAAGAATTGCTCTCAAACTGCTGCACCTTTTCTGGTTTACTCTTTATGCAATTCTTGATGGTCGAGGTGAGGTCTTTGATTGACTTCTTCCCTATAGCTGACTTCATTGCGATTAAGTCATCAACCTCAAAGTCACGTGTCCTGTACATTGCGATCTGATCTTCCAGGCAAAAGGCTGCCTCTTGGGCTTCATTGATCCACCTGCAGACCTGGTCCTGCTCTGGATTTTTTATCCCACCAGCAATGAGGAAAGAAGCATAGTTGATGTAGGTCTTAATTTCTAGAAGTTCTCGTTCAGCCTGATTGATTTTGTTTCCTGATCTGATTTCATCAATGTCTTCCTGTAGACATAACTTCCAGCAGGCCCTTTTTGTCACTTCCGGCTAGTTTCACATAAGACCGTATTATATAGGCCTGGAAACCAAATGGATCCATCCAAGCATTCTATAATCTACCTTCTAATGGAGAAGCTGCAACCAGAAACATGAGTAAGCATTATCTTTTTGTGTTGAATGAAATTTAAGATTTTTGACATCAAGAATACAATCAATAATCTAGCTTTGGTTCTATTCTATCTATTACACCTGTCCTAGTGTGTACTTAGAATCAAGCATTGCAAGGTTCGACCAATAATTTGACAAACTTTACATAGATTTAGCGACGTGAAATCTCCATCTACTTTGGTACTTCTTGGACCACCGTGACTTGAGCTTCCTGGGCCTCTACCACACCGCTGATGATATCATGCCTATGTGACCTTGACTGCACAGTGCATACTTCAATCAAAAATGCTATCGCCTATGTGACCTATGTGACATTGGATGGAGCATACACAAATTGCCTTGCAATTAATGGAGGATGCCAATACGTTATAATTTCAGCAGGGTTTGTCCTAAATATCGATAAAACTTTGTATAGATTAACAACACAAAATTGGTATTACTAGATTGACTACGGAAAATACTTTCATGTAATTCCTATAATATACTTTTAGATATATTATTAGTCAAAGTACCATATTTTCAGTTGGAGGCAATAATGGGCATGATGGTAGAAATTTTATTCGAAATCAAGCTGTCACATATCTTGAATATTGGAGATTGCATAAATTCCAGCCATCAGTTCTACACTTGATATCAATACTCATACGATCTCTAGCTAGCACTAGAAACATGTTAATAAGAGAAATAGAGAAGAAAAAAAAATGGCACCATTGATTTCTTTGGTCTAGGCGAAAGGACCTCTAGCTGAGTTTGTTAGGTAGCTTGAGTAGCACTCCTTAGGTCCTGGGTAGGGTATGATTCTTCGTGTGAGCGAATTGTCAGGCTCAGTTAAAAAAAATCCCCTCATCTGTCCCATGCCAAAGACAGGTCTAAGGCCTGGCTCTGGTCATGATCGTTTTCACATGGGCTACAGTGCCTCTGTGTATAGGTGGGTCAGGGTTTCGGCCTTTCAGGGGGGGTTTCTTGGGTGTCTTAGCCCCTTCAGGTTGAGTTTTCTTTAAATTTCTTGGGTCTAGACTGTAGTGACACAGATTAATCAGGTTAGAATGTTAGATATTACTCCCTCCGTTCCAAATTATAAGTCGCTTTTTTGACTTTTTTTACATCCATTTTGCTATGTATCTAGATATAATAATGTGTCTAGATACATAGCAAAATGGATGAACTAAAAAAGTCAAAGCGACTTATAATTTGGGACGGAGGGAGTACAATTCAACAACGTGCACAAGTCTATTTTCATACATAGAACTAGCTCTACGGTTTATATCTCATAGGCCCAACAGAAAAGTGCAAGTTACCTAGTATGTATTCTTTTGAGAACGGAGACCAATAGCACTACACGTCAAACAGTCAATTTATACAGCAAGGAACAAGCAATAGATGCATTCAGCTCTGGTCATCCTCCTCTCTTTTATAGCGCCACTGTATATACTGGTGAAAACTGATCAGTTTATATATTGTAGACAAGCTGGTTCTGGGTTTCACAGAGCTATGCTGGTTCGACCTGATATCAGCATTTGGCTGGAGGAGAAATAACAGAACTACTTTGCCTGTCTTACTGACCTCTTAAGGATCTGCCAATTGACAGTCATGGCTGGGCCGCTGGGATCTAAACGGTCACTACTCACTAGATATCCTATGTAGTTTTGAGAATTGAGATAAATGATCCAGTTTCTTTTTGGCATGCAGCTTCTGGGTTTGACTGGAATGCTATTAAAAGAAGAATTAAGACGCTCTACTTGCAGTTTGTATAAGCATCAAGGAGAAATCAGAGCACACACCTGCTTATGCGGAAAGTGGAAGAATCATGCTTCACTTTGGAACTTGCTTTTTTAGTAAGTCGGGAGGGATTGGAAGGCCCCTGCCCAAATTCATTGCAAGAAAATGCAGAAAAAGGGAAATACGAAAAAGGAAGAGAAAAGGTAAAAAGATGCAGAAGTCTTGACCCTCAGCTCGAGCAAGGCCCAGTGCTGAAGCTGAGGAAAACTTTAAATGGAAGTCCACAGATATCTATTGTGAAATTATGGAGGATTGGGAATCTCAGCATCTTCTCTCCATCTCTAGTCTGTATCCATTGCTTTGGATTGCCAGTGGAAAGCTGTGTCTGCCGTGGCCAGTTAGGCGGATGAAAATGCACAGCAGCTGACTCCGTGGATTCCTTGTCCTGCACTCCTGCTACTCCTGATCTGGCACTAATATTTGTAGCAATTAAGCGTCCAGGATATTTAACATATTGCAACTGGTGAAGAACATATTCTTCAGACAAGCTTGATCTATTCCGGGGGGTGGGGAGAGCGTACATCAAACAGGCTTGGTATATTCGAGGAAGGCGAAAACTTACATTAGAAATGAGACAAACTGGTCAATTCAGCGAATGAGAACCTCATACTTGAGACAATAATATCCTCCATTGAAGTCGTTCTCATTATCTCATACAAGTAACCGAAGATTTTTCAGAACGCTGGAGATAGAAGCAAGATCCTAGGTTTAGGGATTGTTAACTCCTGTCATCACTCAGCACGCGGACAGCATACACTCACACATGCATACAGAGATGTATCGTCAGAACTTGAACCAGCTTTGGAACGATTGGCAGCTCAACTCGCTGGTGTTGCTAAGCCTCTTCCTGCAGCTGCTGCTGCTTTTCACCGGCAGCCTCCGGAGGTGCACGCGACCCAGCAAGTGGAATAAGACCTACTTCTGGGGTCTTTACATTGCATCGCCACCCATAGCCATCTATGCGCTTGGCATCCTCTCCCGCTTCGGCAGGGCATGCCGACACCGACGTCCCAGGCGTTCTGGGCTGCCCTCCTCCTGTTCCACCTAGGAGGTGTTGATGACTTCACCGCACTGTCCCTAGAGGACAACAAGCTCTGGGTTCGGCGCTGCTTTACGCTGCCATTCAAGTTGTGACCACCGTATATGTGTTCTTTCACTACTTCCAGGACCCTGCATTCCGGTGCTTCATCGGGCCCTTTTGGCTCATCTTCTTGGCTGGACTGTTCAAGTGCGTGGAACAAGTCCTTGCTCTACAGCACGCAACGATGGAGGCGCTCATAGGGTCAATCCTTGGGATGCCGGATCCTGGCCCAGACTACGCTGACACCATGGACCGCGTGGACGGGATTCTGAGATCTGGCAAGCTGCCGCGCCTCAACATTGACAATGAACGAGTTGACCTTCCAAACTCAGGTTAGGATTGCATTGTATCCTTTTATGCCTGTCGTTCAGAGTCCATACCAGCTAGTATTTCCTTGTATTGGCTTATATAATATATTAATGCAGCTTTCAAAACGGTGCAGAGTTGCTGCAGGTGACCGATGCAGAACGAAACAAAGATGAGCCACAGCAGGCTGTGAAAATCATCCGCTCGGCGCACTTTCTGTTCTCGAGATTTAACATGCTCTTCGCTGATGGTATCTTTAGCTTCAAGGACAGGCGGGACAGCCGAGCTGAGTTCTCAAGCAAGGACGTCCATTGGGCCTTCAAGGTTATTGAGATCGAGCTGAGCTTTGTGTACGATCGGCTCTACACAAAGGCTTCCGTCTCTCGGACGATACCTGGACTGCTTGTCCGTGTCTCTTCCCTACTGATGACCCTTGTAGGCAGCATCTGGGCCTTGTTTGTGATGCTACAACATGCAAGCCAGTACCGGGCGAGACATAGATGCATGACATACACACTGCTCCTTGGTGCTGTTGTTACAGACGTCGCCACACTTGCCTTTCACAGTTTCTCTATCTGGTCTGTGAGGCACAGCGGTTGGCTGGAATGGTGCTCTGATAGGTTGGTAAATGGAAGGGCGTGGTGGTCAGGGTATATGGCACAGTCCAATCTCATCACATTTTGCCTGCAGGAGCTACCCTCAGAGTTTAAATTGCTTGCATATATCCGTAGAGGAATCCGAGCAAAGCCGCTAGTCGAGTTGCCAGTGCCTATTATGATCGGGGGGATGTTTGCTCAGGAGCTCCAAGAAGGTCTCCTGAACTTCAGGCAGAAGTTACTGGCAAGGAGCTTCTGGAGGAAGTACGGGCACACAAAACATGTCCCTGTAGGTGAAGAGCTCAAGGCCTTTATCTTTGAGGAAATTAGGAAGAAAGAGAAAAGGATCTTCAACGACTGTAAGAGAAAGAGCCAGGGAGTACAGCCTGCCGGCATTTCAGACAGCAGTAGCCCACCCTTCACCGCCGATAGGGGTGACCAAGTTCTGAGGAACGAAAACATTGTTGGTCTCGAGTGGAGCCTCCAAGAAAGAGAATTCGACGATAGCCTGCTCATATGGCACATTGCCACAGATCTGTGCTTCCGCCAAGGCCAAGGCCAAGCCCATCATGATGAAGCAGATATCACCTGCAGGAAGCACATGGACATGGGTAGAGAGCTATCAAATTATCTGTTCTACATCATGGTGGTGCACCCGTTGATGCTGTCACCACCCACAACCATGGCTACCAAGAGATGCAAGGACACATGCGCCGAAGCGAGGAGGCACTTTTTGAAGGAGCACGCACAGCACCTGCGGCGGCCGACCACCGAGGCTCGCGTGACCGAGGAGAACGCGCACAGGCTGCTGCTCAAGGTGGAGACGCCGCTGCCCGCAGCGGTGGTGAAAGGGGACAAGAGCAAGTCAGTGCTGTGGGACAGGTGCTCCCTCGCCAGGGGAGCTGGCACGGGCCATGCCCGACCGGGGGAGGCGGTGGCGTGTCGTGTGCAGGGTGTGGGTGGAGATGCTGTGCTACGCGGGCGGTGCACTGCGGAGGGTACCAGCACGCGGAGCGGCTCAAGGAGGGCGGCGAGCTCATCACCTTCGTCTGCCTCCTCATGACCCATCTCGGCATGAGCAAGCATTACAGGACCGAGGTCGGGGACGCCTATGCCCACCTCTCTGCCTACACTGTCTAGGTGATTTGGAGGCTGGCAAAGGTAAACAAGCAACCCATCATCGGAATTCGCTTGGTGATCGCCTGATCGGCGTTGGCAAACTTTTCGAGGAATGTCGATGCCGGCTGTTAAGCTGTGGTTACAGGCAGGCGATAAGCATCTGCGGTCGCTGACTCTGTATTTGTAATAGAAAGTTTCAGTCTTTGTGATTTTCTGTTTCAGTTGTCTTGGGCCGTTGCTTCAGTAATCGACTGGTTACTTCTGCCTGCCTTGTAATGTTTTCTACTTCCACTAAATGAAATACGTGAAAAAAAAAATCGCCTGATCCGCTGACTTATGAGACCCAGTTGAGTTGATTACAGTCTAATGCTACTTTCATTCTTCGCAACACAAATGGTTGTGGACGTATGTAATGTGATTTACCAGATACTGTATCATCCTCATGTACTTGGATCATGTGACATGTATGACGGATATATACATAATTCATGCCAATTCATGGTAGAGTAGCTCTACGGTGGATTTAAACTCCCGTCAAACCGTTTGGTCAGTTTTTGTTCCTTCTATTTTCCGCTAGTCTATTTCAAATTATAAATTGTTTGACTTCTTTTGGTACATGAATTTTGCTATGTATCTAGACATATGTTGTATCTAGATATATAGTAAAATTGATGTACCAAAAAAATAATAAAAAAAAGACTTATAATTTGTAATAGATGGAGTAAAAATTGCATCAAAGCTTTTGCCACCCGTGAACAAATTTTTGGTTACAACACCATCGCGTATGGGCATTCCCGGTGGAACAAGAAACCACATTACCAGCCATGAATGTTAACTGAAAAAAGTTCTCTAACGGCAACGCCAAAACCTGGTTCAGCAGCAGCAGCACACAACTGGTCCTAAGAATTCAAATACTGGTGGTTAAACGCGCCAAAATTTAAAATTTTGCCAACTAATGTTCCTCCGTCTTCACCTCACTCCTCAACCCCAATGATAGGGGGACTCACATTGTGCAAACATGTCTGTGCCCTTTCTTTCTGATCAAAAAAACAAAAAAACATTGTCCAAAGACTAACCGGCAAATTCAAATCAGAACCGCAGATTATCATCAAATGGCTAACCAGAAGTTTCCACCCAGGCAGGCCCTCGAGATGACATCAGGTACATTTATCTTTCACCATGTTCGGAGGTGCGTCAGTTCCTGAATAATCGGCGCAGCTCCGTCAAGCGGGGGATGATCGTCTTGCCAGAACCTTCCTGGGGACGGGTCCAGAGGATGCGCAGCGGCGGCGTTGGAGACGGAGAGGGGCGGCAATGCACCAGCATCCGCGTGAGAAGTAGGCTGATGGATGACAGCTGAAGTTGAGCCCAACGAGCCGTCTGACAGAAGAGAGAGAGCACGCCCAGGTTCTGGGGCTCTGTTCGAGTTGGAAGCGGTCGCCGAAGCTTCCACACCTGAAAATTTTACGGATGTAAAATGTGCATCAGTAGCGCAGCCTGTGAACTCTCAATTTGCAGGAAAGGATATGTGTTCGTTGTCTTTTCCCAAACGATAGACTCAGGGGAAGGAAATGCAAAGGAATATAAGCTACTGCAAATGGAAGAACCAATTTCTGGGTTTTCCCAGACAGGGACAACACGGTCAAAGAGTAACATGGAAAGAAATTTAATCACCTAGTAAAATAATCACTGATAGGAAATGTGTAACGTTAATGGTGTTATGCAAATTGGAGCCACAAAGAACAACATGCCGGCACAGTGTCGTGAAAGTTGAAACTGCTCGGAATTAGAATGATAGTGTAGATAACCTATTTTTGAACACAATGTGTAGATAACCTATTATGGCATGTCACCTAAAAAGGCAGTTTCTTAGGAATAGTAAGTAGTTGATCTCACTCAGTTACTTCATTAATATGGTTAACTTTTTAGTGCTGAGAGAGTACTGTTTAACCCTTTTCAAGTTCAGTAATAGATCTGTAGACTAGAAAACTACCTTGGTTAAGGACCTTTGTGTTGGTTCCCTTGTATGACATGAACCCATCAAAATTATGATGGTGTCCAGTGTGAGCCACAACACTAGCTGATATCTGGGGGGTTGAGAAAGGCAGCTCATCAAGGCCTTCTGTTTTTGTTGGCTGCACTGGCAGATGCTTCATTTCCATAAATTTGAAGCCTCCCAAGTTATCCCATGAAGAAACTGAATTGTTTCTCACTTGGCCATAAAGAGGTTGACTAAAGAAAAGATTTGTCCGCTGGCTTGTATCTGCAAATGCAAATATTACCAACATTAAGACTAAAGTGTTTCCATACAACAGATACAACAACAAAGCCTTTTAGAGCCAAGGAAAATTGGGGGTTGGCTAACTAAAAATGTTTCTACACAAACAAAAAACAATAGTAATAATACATCTAGAGAGAAAACATAAACAAGCTAACGATAATCCCACTAAAAGAGAAGTTACACAGTCATGGTATGTGGTTACTAAAAGTTTCATGAAGTTTTGTAGCAAAAAAAGTTTCATGGAGTTGGCTAAGTCCTTGACTAACACAGTAAATATGAATTTGCAAAGATCTGAACTCTGAGCCTATATTTATTTGTACTGCTTGAAATAGGTATCATCATTTTATTCAGAAACATAAATTAACTAAAGAATTTGCATTCAATCATCGCTCTGAATTGGCAGAACCACTCAACAAGTTATAGTAGCAGATTAGCCATTTGATATAAAGTGCTCTCTTCTTTTTTTTGCTGGAAATATAACATATAAGATTCAGAAGCCGGCCTCGCAGAAAGGTAAAGAGGTACTGAATGAGTAGCATGTAGCATTCACTTAGGTGTTTCTGAGAGCTCAGTACTACCATAAAACATTGTAGAGAGTCGTGATGAATTGAATGAAATTGTATCTGCCTGTGGTTTCCTTCTTCTTGCATTATGATGAGTAAGACGCCTACGACAGCTTCGTTTGTTCTGATCAAACTCCGCTAAACCATGAAACCTACAAACAGTGAAGGATTAAAGAAAAGAGGGAAATGAAGCTTCATTACGTCACTAAAAGATGAAACTGCAAATGTTATTTATAATTAGCTTGTCTGCAATTTCCCTTTTTCAAGGTGTACCAACAGTTCCAGAAACAAAGGGAAAGGCCAATTTTTCTTCACTATTCATTTCATCCTAGCATTTCTGTGTACCTTGAATAACCATAAATATCATGAGTCTGAGCCAAGCCAAATAATTGAGCATCATATAGACTAGCACTGGTCCACTTCATTCTAAAAGTAAAGTGGCGGTATTGCTTTCAGCTGGTCACATTTTCAAAGCTCCCTCCCTCATTAAAGATGCCAAAAACTGTAACTTGGCAATACAAATAGAAATACTGTAGAATGAGAACAAATCTCACCGGCTACACTGTTGGCAAAACCGGCGCTCTAGACCAGCAACAACCACCTTGGGAGCTTTAGAATGGACTACACAGACTTTGTGCTTGCGGTTGTAATCTTTAGCAGAAGACAGGTCAACCTTGCAACCTTCAACCTGACAGTACCAGTTCTTTGCATTCTGCTGAGACACCTTAGTCTTTTTGACCACAGTGGCTGCAGAAGTAACGTCTGAAGGTGCAGAAACCTTGGCATCCTGTCCGCCGCAGACATTTTCGAAGTAAGCCCTTTTTCCAAGCTTCAGGCTGATCAATGGCTCTCCTTGGCCGAAGGCTATCATTGGCGATGGAGAATTCCCTGAGGCATCGACTCTAGCATCTGTGCCCGTGTTCTTAACATGCCTTTGAACAGTGGCGAAATTGAACTCTAAGCTGTTCCCTACTCCAGAGGGTGAATCAATGGATGCTGAAATAGAGCTCTTGGATGAACCATGCCCTAGCTCTGAGCTAGAAGTAAGAGTACCGCCAGATGAATTGGCAGATCCATGTCTTGTAACTGCATTCGAGACAGATGGTACTAGATGTTCCCAATCCCACACCACGGAATTCTTCTGATTCCAGTTCATCCCAAAGGAACCCATTATCAGAACTGAAGATCTCAATCCTTCCAAGAAGAATTAGAAAAATCTCAACTGCTCCCCCAACTCTGTGTATGTGAAAGCTGGCAGCACTGCAGGGAGGAACAGAAAGAGCAAATGTCACAGACAAAGTGCAGAACTGAAACAGATATAGATAGAGTAAACTCAACTGCTTATAAAACTTATAATTCGCACAAGATATAACAAGCATAAAAAGACTCATCATGTGCAACTCATTTAGTGAGAGAATCACAGGAAGAACGGAATTACTAGACAATAAATAGGATTGGGATAAAAGATCAGAGACCTCAAATCCCTGACGAAACAGAAAGAACACAACCAGATCCTCCGCCTATTCCTGAACCTCTTGTTGCCAATCAGCAACACCGCACAAACCCTTGAAGTCAAACTAACTCAGAGAGATGAACCAGGGACCGAGGCATGCCAATCGTCTGGCAACTAAAGGAGCTGCGGCGGCATTACCGTCGACTGAGCTCTCACCTGGCCTTTGGGGTCTCTGTCATGCATGCCTCCCCTATCCTTAGCCCCATCTAGGTTGGCCCTATCCTATATCCCTATGACCCTATCCACCATCACAACCACCCACATCTAAACCCTCTCTAATCTTTCGCAGCAATTACCTCAGCACTGCATTATTTGCACTGTGTTCCTGCTCCCACCAACACAAGAACCAATAGGCATCGAATCCAGTTCCTTTTTGGAGGCAAAGAGGATGCAAACCATAAGAAAAGGAAAATTTTTTATATAATGTACAGAAAAAGGGAGGGAAATGCTGGATGTGGAATCAAGCATCTAACCCCCTTTACTTGAAAGAATCTTTGTTCGATTAAAATTCTACCCTAGCAGGCACCAGGCACAAGGAAAACCAAGAACCATGAGGACCAAGAAAAGCAAAAGCAAGAAGACAAAGAGGGCATGACTCACAAAGATCCAACAGAAACGCACGAGATGGCAACCTTCCTCCTACCTCTCCGTTCATGAACCCCACCTGATACAGGAAGAGTGAGGCCCAGTGGATGGCTGCCTCAGCATACAGTACAGGCTACAGCAGCCAGCATGCACATCAGCACATGCCTCAACCACCCCACTGCTAAAAAGAAAAAGAAAGAAATGGAAGAACTGGACAGTGAACAACCCCAAGATGGTCGATTCCCTTTTCCTAATCGGAGCAAGTATCTTTGTGAACGGGCATGGGGAAGAAAGATCCATAAAAAGAAGGAAAGATATATTCTAATTTACTACAAAGAAAGCATACTAACCTGATTGCAGGGGGTGCTGGTGCTATGAAGAAGCCATGGGGTTGCTAGCTTTTCTACCTTACGCTCTCCAGATTCCAGAGCGCCAGTGCCAAGTGCCAACAGCTGCTCGCTCCACCAAATGATGTTTGCTCTAGGCCTTTTCTTTCCGTGCTCCAGGAATCCAGGGTGATCTTTGCAGCTGGTGTTTGGTCTGATCATTGGTGTCATTGGCCAGTGTATAAAGGGTAGGAGTAGTATTCAGAGTTTCAGACTGGTGGTGGGTAGAGGACAAAGCCGCTACAGTTCTCATCAATCAGTGTGCACAACAGTAGGATCATGTGCAGGTTGGGTACGGCTAATGAATGAATGATGAATGAATGGGAAATCTGAAATCTCATGGCCACCCACAGGCCAGGTGCAACCTTTCACAGTCACATCCCCCTCCCTGGCCAGATCCTCTACAGTGACACCACTGTTGCATGTCGCCTCCTCTAATTGGGCAAAGCAAATCGAAATGGGCAGGAGGAGAAACCTTCTCGCGCTGGCAGGGCAGCTGGTTGGTAATGGTTGGCCTAAACAGGTTTTTTTTTTTTTTTTTTGGGAGAACGGGAATAACAAGTACCGATGCTAGTTTGCCTTTTCCCTGCAGAAATGTGGTCCCCCTGTATTTTTCTACTGCAAGAGGAGCGAAGCAAGGACAGGTCAGTGCCCCAGCGGTTGCTCTCAAACATGAGTTGGCACATGGAAAAGGATAAACAAAGTTAAGTACCCCATTTGTTTAATACTCTCTCCGTCCCAAAAAAGAATGACGTTTTGGGTTGTTAGCTTACAAAGTTTGATTCGATTTGTAAAAATACGCATAATATTTATATCTCCAAATAAATTTGTTAAAAAACTAGATCTAAAGATCTTTCCAATAATACTAATTATGATACTAATCGATGATATTTAGTATTTATAAAAATTGCTTAAGCAATGATTTCTCGGGAGTTGAGAACGACCTTCTTTTTTTGGACAGAGAGAGTATATGCACCAGCTAAAATCACGGCTTTAGCGGAAAAAAAAAACGTGGTGATTAGACATTGTTTCGTACTAGGCTTGATTCGCGCTCAACACTTTGAGCAAGCACTCTTCTCCTCTGCCATCCATCCATGACAAAAAAAAATGTGGTAGAAACCACAGTTATAACAACTGTTGTGAGGTACAGAACTAAAAAAACTTTCAAATGGTTTGAACTGGCACACATCTATAATAATGTATCTATAGACGTGAGTCATCACAAAAATTGAGATGCAAAATCATTTTATTATTTATATAAAAACATATGGAAAATGAGACATTCCTTTCGTATATGTTGCCTTCCACTACTACCTACCAGTGGAGGTTTACTATCAATGATTTTTCTTGGGTTTCTACTACTACAACCACTTATTGCTTGCAGTTGCCGTCAAAATAGAAGTTTTGCAGGGAAAAAGGGCAACTACTCCGTAGTATGTAAACAAATAAACCGTTCTCCAATTTCGAGTGCGCTGCAATCGAGGCCAAGCCGCCACGATTATCATGTGCCGACAGCGATGCAAAGCTTTCTCGTGCTGTTGCCGTCGTCTTGCACCAAGAAGAATCGAAACGGTAGTAGTAGAGGCATGACAGGAGGACAGGTCAGCATGTCACAGGAACGCACGAGGAACGAAGATGGTTGGGCCGGCCGCGGCCGATGATCTGGACAAACAGCACGGACGCGACGGGGTCCAGGGACGGACAAGTCGCCGACCAGAAAGAAACAATCAGATCTGGCTACTACTAGGTCGCAGTCGCAGGTACGTAGTAATGGTATTTGGATTTTGTTCGAGCACCAGAGGAGGAAGAAATAGCAAGTGTACTGTATCTGCGAATCTGTCCATTTGCGACAAGCGACCAACGCACGCATGAACAGGTGGGAGGTAGGCAAAGGTAGGTTTCAGGTACCTGCATCGGATCGGACACACGAGGAGCAATTAGCGCGAGGAAATTCCGGAGGTTTGGTTTGGCCAGCAGCCAGGCGGCGGAGCCGCGGAGTGAAACGCCGGCTCGCCGGTGGCCGCTCCGGCTTTTGGCCTCCCAGCTCTGCTTCCTGCCACTCCATCTGCATCTGCTGCTGCTGCTAGGGTCGAATCGGAGAACTCTGCGGGGATCCGGGGACTGGCACAGTGCGTGTGTGTGCCGTCCGGCTGTCAACGTGTGGCAACGAGGATCGGTCGGGTTATTTGCATGGGCTGAATCAAAGGCCCAATCTACCTGTAACGTCGGGAGTTTGGTTTGCATTCAGGCCCAGACCAACCCTGCTGCTAGGACTTTTGTTTTTTTATTAAGTCCATAGCTACCAAACGTGCTTTTGTGACTTAATTGCCCAGACCAAACGTATTAGAATCAGACTTCCATATTTATCTCTACCTAATAATCAAGAGGCAAAATTTCAGCCCATCTTTCTTGGTCCATCCATTTTTTTGTCCACCTCCTCCAAAACTATCGGATAGTAGAGTTTCTTCCATCCGGATTTATATGGTCCGTAGTATAGAGTTAAGATAGCTTGCGTCCAACAATAATCGATATGGAGTCTAATTCCAAGGCGTATTGAATCATGTTCTTTCCTTATAACTACCGGACATACAATCAATATGGGGGTACAATTTTAATACGTATTGGGATACTACTACTACTGCTGTCTGAATCTAATTAAACCCGATAAATTGATTTAATTAAACCCAATAAATCGATTACGTATATGTTCGATTCTGACATTGGATTTGTTGAACTAAAAGGCGAACTAAAAGCACATCTAGGTCTACTTGGCTCTCATGAGCAAGGCTGCCAAGATACAGGCCTCCTGTGACCTCGGCTTGGTTGGTCGACTAGACCACAGGCCTGCCATCGTCCATGCGCACCGTCGTACTCCTCCGTTTCAAAATGTTTGTCGCTTTTAAACTCGAAAATAATTGCCAACAATTTTTATAAATATTAAATATTATTAATTAGTATCATATTTAGTATCATTGGAAAGATCTTTGAATCTAGTTTTTTAAAAAATATTTAGAGATATAAATATTGAACGTATTTTCTATAAATTGAGTCAAACTTGTGGCACGAAAACCAACAACGACAGTCAATTTGGAACAGAGGGAGTGCGTGCATAAGTAAGCGCCGATGAGGATGGCGGCGCAGATGCAACATGTCACCGTTCATGATATGCAGCCTGATGCCTTTAGGTCAATGCTGCATTTTTTTCTACACACTGACTCTCTGCGTAACACGGATATACGGAGTACTTTTTTACTTTTCTTTTGTTTTCCCATGAGCAAACGGGGAGTTCATTGGAGCTGGAGCCCTTAAGCTGGCGCACGGGCCATCGCGACGCTACATCACCATGTGCCGAACTTCCTCAAACATAAATAAATAAACGAATCGCAATCTATTTGTTATATATTAGTCCTGATCTTATTATAACTCCTACCCTAATATAAGATCACGATAAATTTATTCTTATTAGAGTCTATATCAACTAATGCTCTAATTAATCAAATAAATCATGATTCATGAACTAAAATCTTAAACAGGCGTGTTATCTAATCTTATCTGTAAATAAATATTCCTTAAGCTATATATTATTGCTAATATTAACATATTATGAATGTCATGGTAAAACCAAAAAATGTAGCTTTTAAATTTGACTGAAAAGAAAAAGACATATATGTACCATTCTATCATCGTTTTATCATTTGATATAGTTGTTTTTCTCCCGTTGCAACGCAACGCACGGGCATACAAGTGACTTAATTGCTAAACTGTGAAATTAACAATTTATATGTTTCTCAAATGCAAAGAAATCGGAAAACTACAGAAGATGCATGATCATATTCATACACAAGTTCTAACATGAAATGGTTCAGAAATTAGTATGTCACTGTACTCCGCACGAAACTATCAATATATATATATATATATATATATATAGAAGCAATGTCCTCTGCACGACGGATTCCGAGACTACCAAATAAATACAACTTCATCAGGGGAGGAAATTCTACACATTTCTAATGTATAATGGCACAGGCAACCAATATCTTCAGCAACCACCCAGACTGCAGATGCCCCCGTTGGCTTTGAGATAGTGCCATGGAGGCCACCAACACTAGCTGCTGTCGCTATCCAGCACTAGTGGATCGCGTTCAGGAGGATCAGCAAAGTGCCGTTCAGGAGGATCAGCAAAGTGCAAGTGCAAACCAACAGCAAAGCCTGCAATGCAGCCCATGTGATTCCCTTGGGCCAGGCTTAGATCCTAATTTGCAACAAAGTGAGCCCACTCCAATTGCAACGAGGCCCAGGAAAAGCGTCATGCGTTTGCCCACTGTCACATCTTCAAGCAGCAGAGACACTCCAATGACGGTGGCCATAGTTCGGCGCAGCCCCCGACTCAGTGCAGCTCACCCATGGCTGGTTGGACAGAGAGACGCCCAAGAAACGTAAGATTGCAGCTATAAACATCAGAGCTTCAGAAGGTCAAACAGGACCGATTCCAACAGGCACTCTTCGCTCCTGGGGCCTAGACTGCGGTGTTGCTCCTAGTGAGCTCACTGATGAGGTGTTGATGCAGACAGCCTTAGAGCAACATCAGGTTGCTCACAATGAAGGAACCTGTGATCATGAATAGAACAGACCTCGCAAAGACCCTCGTCCCAGACTGCACCCTCTTATCTTTGGAGCCGCTTGGGGTATTAGTGTTATTTATCTTTTGTCTTAATCCTTTTGATGTCTGTCGTATGAACTTTTATCCTGTCTTCTGTACTGGTGTGCGGCCTTCTGCCCTACCACCCTTCACCATGCTGGTCTTGGTGATGTCTGAACTCATTTTTATGTTTACCAATGAATAATCGCTCGTGGAATGTGCTTTGCTGGAATATTAGAGGTCTTAATGATGTGAACAAATGGGACGCAGTCAGAAACAAAGTTGAAGAAAGTGCTTGCTCTATTTTTTTGTCTGCAAAAAATCAAGATGCAGAATTGTGACTTCTCTGTGATTCGTAGTATAGCACCCAGACGTTTTGATAAATTCGACTTCATCCCATCTCTGGGATCCTCGGGGGGCATACTACTAGTTTGGAATAGTTCAGTGTTCTCGCGAACAATACTTGAAAAGGAGAGTTTTGGCATTACAGCTAACTTCACCTCCACCCAAAATTTTGAAAGTTGGAAACTAACGGCAGTTTATGGTCCTTGTGCTGAACCAGCACATTCAAATTTCCTAAATTGGTTCAAAAGCCATCATATTGCAAAGGAAGACAACTGGCTCTTCATGGGTGACTTCAATCTTTATAGATCCTTAGCAAACCAAAACAGGCCAGGGGGAAACCTACATAACACATTCCTATTCAATGAGGCAATTGGACACCTAGGCTAGTAGAGTTACCAATCAAAGGAAGAGCATACACTTGGAGCAACATGCAGCAGAATCCACTCTTGGAGCAGTTGGACTGGTTCCTCACTTCAGTTAATTGGACCACAACATACCCCATGACTGAAGTCATCCCACTGGCTAAAGTAACCTCTGATCATGTGCCATGCAAAATCTCAATGACCACAAGCATCCCGAAAGCAAACATTTTCAGATTTGAAAACTTTTGGGCAGAGCATGCTGACTTCCCTAGAATAGTCCAAGAGTCATGGTTACAACAAGTCCAATCCACCAATGCAGCCAGCTGCATTGCTGCTAAATTCAAAAGGCTTAGGAAAGCTTTGAAGGCCTGGAGCAAGCAGCTGTCCAACCTAAACCTCCTAATCAGTAACTACAATGTGGTGATAGCACACCTGGATTCAGTGGAAGAACTAAGACAGCTGTGCAACACAGAAGCAAATCTGAGGAACATAATCAAGCTGCAAGCTGCCAGATTATTGCATTACAAGAAAATATACTAGAAAAATTGATACACTGTTAACAGGATTAAACTGGGAGATGAATGCACTAAATTCTTCCACTCCATGGCCACCATATCCCACAAGAAGAGCACCTCCCACTCCTTATAAACCCTGATGGAGCCACAATATCAGACCACGCTGGGAAGGCTGACCTTATTTGGTGCTCTTTCAAAAACAGAATGGGGGTAACTTCCAATCCTAGCATGCTTTTCAACCTGCAAGAGTTAATCATCAGCAATGAATATCTAGAAACCCTTGCCGACCCGTTCCAGCAAACTGACATCGACTCAATCATCAAAAGAATGCCTTCTGATAAGGCACAAGGACCAGATGGGTTCTCAGAATGAAACCGCCCAATTTATAAAAGCATAAGTGCAAAAACCACTCGCCATACAAGTAGTTAGCACACTTAAGCCCTTATAAACCCGGTAGTCCAGAAATCTCGAAGGATTTCAAACCAAACATCATCAACCAAGATCATACAAGTTTAGCGTCACCATTCACACGTTACAACATTTCACAAATAGTTCGATAACATCGAGTGCGGAAATTAAAGTTATTACAAACCAAGTCTCAAATTAAGTAGCGAAAGCAAAGTAGTTTTAAAAGCTCAACCCACTCACACACTTAAAGTTTAATACGAAGTGCCGGTGATGATCAATCCACAAAAGCAAGTGGGGAGAATAGTAAGAACGACCATGCCCTTTGGTACTTTAATCCAATTTGATATAAGCAGTCTCACAATACCCGTGGTAGGTATGGCCATCTGCACAAACAACAAGCGGGACAAACCCTGAGTACGAGAAGGTACTCAGCTAGACTTACCCGTCTGACTTAAAATAAAAGACTCCAAGGAGTATGACAGGCTTTATCGGGGGATAGCTCGACTCATTTTATGAAAAAAGCAAAGGGTAACCATTTTATAGTGACAACTTCGGCTTAATCATTCCTATTTATGCTAGGTGAGCATCTATACTAAGTATCATTGTAATATATTAATCATGATTAAGCAATCAAGTAGTAACCATAATTATAACAGCTTAATTCATCATCATCTTTAACCACATTCCATAATCATTACTACGATGGCGTAGCTCAAGTCAAGTGTTCACTGGCCCAGAACGATGGCGATTCGAATCGATTACTACTGAGCTCAGGGGGTATTCCTCGCACAAACCACACTCACTCGCTAAAGTGAGCTACAGTCACCGTGGCATATATCCGGGAACAAAACGCGGTTTCGACCGGAACCACCGTACCTGGGGGCCGCCCGACGCCTTTAGCCGGCCATGCCGGACCTCGGACTTACTCTTTCAAGCGCCCCGTGGTCCCCTATCCATCTCCAATACGGTGCGAACGGATCGAGAGCCGGCCTGGATAGTGTAAGGCTTCGCGATCGGAATGACTTATCTGGCCAGCTAAGTGTGAGGCATGCGTTCAACATGACTCGAGGGACGCGCAACGGCACGGTCCTTAATCGACACAAACGGAATCACTATGGTCCAACAACCCCATAAGATTCCGCCCGGTCTCCAATTATCACAACCATCACCAATAACCAGATGATATCAACATAAAGCTTTCCATCATTCATAAGTAACCACCTATGCTCGCGGATGACAGGAAATCACCCGACTTTTACCGTCTAAGCAAACTAAGCAATAAACTCGCCCTAGACTAGCAGGGTAATTCAAGGTAGGATAATCAAGGGTAAACAAGGATATCATGCATCAATGGTTGCACACAACTCCTATACTTAGTGCATCAATCATAAAACATAATTAGACTGTTAGAAAGCATAGGTAAGGAAATGCTCCGGGGCTTGCCTTGTTCAAAGTCGCTGGCGCGGTGGTTCGGGCACTCAGGCAAAGTCTTCCTCTCCGCCTCCTGCTCCTCCGCCGGGATCCTCCTTTCGCTGCTCCTCCGCTGGATTCTCCTCGTACTGGGAAGCTAGGGGGCCCTTCTGCGAACCTGTATGATGCGATGCGCGGGTATAAGCATAAAGAATGCATAAGTGCGAGGCTCATGAATGAAGATGATTAACATTTTATTTAACAGAGTAGGTGCATATCTCCCCAATGGTCACTTCATCAAAAAATGCTAGCAGACAATTAAGCATGACTTTTACCAGCTTTGTGCAGACTTCTATGAAGGACAGGCCAACTTAGAAAGCATCAATGAGTCACCGATCACTCTAGTGCCAAAGATTCCTAACCCTAAAAACAAGAAGTGACTACAGGGCCAATCTCTCTCGCTTAATGGCAGCCAAAATCCTAACTAAGCTTCTAGCGATAGGCTACTGTGAGTCATACTAGAACTGGTACACCAAAAATCAATATGGCTTTATCAAGAACAGATCCATCTAAGACTGCTTAGCTTAGTCATTTGAACACATTCATCAATGTAAGCAGTCTAAGAAGGAAATTATTATTTTGAAACTAGATTTTAAGAAGGCCTTTGACACAGTGGAACATGGAACAATCTTGCAAATGCTTCATCACCTTGGCTTCCCTGAGAGATGGATTTGCTGGATTAAGAGCATTTTGTCATCTGGAACATCTTCAGTAATCTTAAATGGAGTACCTGGTAAAAAATTCAAATGTAAAAGAGGAGTCCGTCAAGGAGACCCACTTTCCCCACTACTATTTGTTTTAGCAGCTGAATTATTGCAGATCTTGATTAATAGGGCTGCAACACAAGAGCTTCTGCAACACCCCATCCCTAAATATGCTGATGAAGATTTTTCCATTATCCAGTATGCAGATGACACCTTGATCATTGTTCAAGCTGATGCAAGGCAATTATTCTTTCTCAAAGCCCTCCTGAATAGTTTTGCCATGTCTACTGAACTCAAAGTTAATTACTCTAAATCTCAGATCCTTCCCATTAATGTCAGTTCAGAGAAAATGGTAATCCTGGCCAGCACCCTGGGCTGTCAAATTGGGCCATTCCCCTTCACATATTTGGGACTACCAATGGGCACAACAAAACCAAAAGTTGAAGACTTTACCCCCTTAATGGATAGAATTGAAAGGAGGTTGTCTGCCTGCTCCTCGCTGTTATCATACACGGGAAGATTAGAAATGGTAAACACAATCCTCACTTCAACAAATTACCTATCCTATGTGTATGCTGAAGCTACCAAAAGGAGTGATAGACAGCATTGATAGAGCTAGGAAGCAGTGCCTTTGGAGAGGACCGAGCTCCGAGAAGAAGGGTGGCAACCTTGCTGCTTGGACAATGGTAATGAAACCCAAAGAGAAAGGTGGGTTAGGTGTCATTAATCTCAATGTGCAAAATGATGCCCTCTTGCTCAAGCACCTACACAAGTTCTACAACAGAGCTGATGTCCCATGGGTCAACCTGATCTAGAGCAAGCACTATACTGATAAAGTACCTCATGCCTCCAGGGAGGTGGGATCCTTCTGGTGGAGAGATGTCCTAAGACTGAACACCCTCTTCAGAGGATTTGCTAAATGCTCCATTGGAGATGGCCGATCAGTGACCTTCTGGGATGATTTGTGGTCTAACCAGGTATTAGCCCAACAATTTCCCAACCTCCTTGCCTTCACAACAGATAACAGTATAAGCATAAGTGTGTATGAAGCAATGCAAATGGATAACCTGGAGTCTATGTTTAACCTGCCAATGTCACAGCAAGCCTTTGAAGAGCTGGAGTAGCTCAATGACATATTAGTCCTACAAGCATTTGATGAACAGTCCAAGGACACCTGGACATACCTGTGGGGCAGTAATACTTACACATCCAGAAAGTTCTACAGAATGGCATTCCAAAACATCCTAGCCCATCCAGTCTTCCAATGGCTGTGGAAATCCAAATGCACGCCCAGAATCAAATTCTTTGCCTGGCTTGTTTTGGTTGACAGGTTAAACACCAAGACAATGCTACAAAGGAGAAACATAACACCGCAAAGAGCAAATGCAATACCTGATGAAGGGCCTCACTGTGTTACTTGCGATGGGAACTCTGATGAAGACATTGAGCATCTGTTCTTCGACTGCAACTTTGCCAAGAGCTGCTGGGAGAAGATTGGTATCCACTGGAACATGAGTCTTAGTCTCTACCCAAGAATAGCCCATGCAAGACAAAGAGCAGAATCTGCCTTTTCTTTATGGAAGCTATTGTCGTGGCAAGCCGGGAAATCGAAGATAAGGAACGACAAAGTCTTTAGAAATAGCCCAAAGCAAGTTGAAACCTGGTTCAGAACTTCAAAACTTCGAGTGCCGCTGCAGTCCCTTCGTTTCAATGTTGATTTAAGATCTTCATTTTGCTTTTGGCTTGACGCCTTCATTAATTTGGTCTGCAAGAACTCTTTGTCCTCTCCTTTTTGCTAAAATTTATATAATGATGTGCTGTGGGGATCTCCCCCACATCGTTTGCCTTCAAAAAAAAAATAGTCCCTTTGTTCCAAAAAAATCATTTTTGTATTCAAAATTTTTCCCATAAAACAAGTTGTACCTTGGTATGTGCATGTGTGCATGAAGACGTGCAACAGTCAATCACACACTAATATGGCTAATAAACAAAAAGGCAAGCATGGTCATTTTACCTTCTTTATTAATCTACCCTAATCCTAAAAAATCCTAAATGACTTGTTTTTTTTCTTTTTGAACGGAGGGAGCAGGTTAAAACCATCTCGCTCTAATAAAAATAAGTACCATAATACAAGCCACTATAAAATATGTTAACATACAAGGCAATATAGAATATGTTACCATACAAAATGTACAAGTTTGAGCTAATAATAACCACCGGTACATGAGGTGTTACTCCTCTGTCCCCTCGAAAGCGAGTTGTCTTTGATCAAATTTTTAAAACTTTGACCGAATTTCTAAAAAAAAAAAAACTAAATGTATAGTATCAAATTAGTACTATTAGATTTATCATACAATGTATTTCCATAAGATATTTATTTTATATTATAGATATTGATTTTTTAATAAAGTTGGTTAAAGTTAAAAAAATTGATTGGCACGGATTCTAGAAGTTACAGACTTTTAGGATCAGAGAGGGAGTAGATTCCTAAAACATCATTAAGCTTAATCTTCGTGCCTCTTAGTTCACCATGCTGATGCAGAAAATCACCGAAAACCTTTAAGTTTCCTTTGTCACTGCATCGAATGAGAGATAGCATAATTGTGCATTATCAATTGTCGGGGACCAAAATAAGGGCCCCCTAAGGAAAGTCCAACAAACGCAAACTTTGGCCCAATAGGCCTCCCACTGCTCTACCTAGGCCGTGGCTCCAAAGACACCGGAGCAGGTGTGCACCTCCTCTAGCCCATCCGAGCTCCCCCCCCGCTAAGGGCTCGGGCGGGAGAGCCAATTCTCCGCCTCGCCCGAGCCCCAGGGGCCTCGGACGAAGCTTCCATTCTCCGCCCCCCCGAGCCCCCGGCAACCGGGCCTCGGGCGGGGCCAGCGCCGCCAGTCAAAGACCGTACCACCGATTTGACGCATATCCACCACCGCCCATGTCGGGGCGCTCCACGCTCGGCCGGGGGATGGGCATTGCCCACGTCCACGCCCACGCCGGCGATCATGCTTACGCGGTCTCCACAAGTCGGGCCACCCCGCCACCCGTGGGGCACTATGCTGCCTAACCCCTCCGCCAGGTCCCATCGCCGGAACTCCAGGACGCCGTCCACCACGCCAAGGCAACGCCAGCCGACGTCACCCCTCGTGCGGGAGTGGACTGGACGTCCATTCCAGTCAACCAACAGCCCACCCCGTGAGCCCCAAGCACGGGATGGGCAACCACTGCGCCGGCGATCGTCCGCGGCTGTTCCACCCACTCCTCGTACGGCAACAAGCTCCGAGGCCCCCGAGCCTCGGACTCGGGGCGGGTCAAAGCTACAGGGGCTCGGCACCACCTCCGACGCACTTCACCAACTCCAACGGGGGCGTCCGTCATTACGGACAACGAGGGGCAAGGAGGCGACGTCGCGTTGCCTCGTCACAATCCGGGACAGTCTGCCCACGCCGGAGCCTCGGATGGGGGAGGACGGAAGCCCATGAACCACCACGAGCACGATCACCACTTGTGAAGCCACCCTTCCCCTTGCGGCTATAAAGGGGAAGGCGGGGGGCCCCCAGACGGCGCAGGCACACACGAGAGCCCGATATTGGCACTTCACTCAATCGCCACGAGACTTGGGACCCCGTCCCTCTCTCACTGCTTGTACACCCTACCTACGAGCACTTCGGTGCAGGATAATACAAGAACTCCTCCCCCATTGGACGTAGGGCCTTCTCTTGCCCGAACCCGGTATAAATCCTCGTGTTCATCCCGCACACCATCCGGGGTTGGGAACATGCACCACAAATTCACTCGTTGGTGCTAGAGCCACCGGTTCTAGCACCGGCGGTTGGCGCACTGTAGGGGAGGCG
This sequence comes from Chrysopogon serrulatus, assembly GCA_015844335.1. NCBI lineage: Eukaryota > Viridiplantae > Streptophyta > Magnoliopsida > Poales > Poaceae > Chrysopogon > Chrysopogon serrulatus. Next base: position 44,787 of record JADLZL010005713.1, on the reverse strand, counting down.
TGCGTGTTCGCCTCTCTTCCCGCCAAACCTCCGGATGGCCCCCAGACGTGGCAACACTTGCCGGGCGGCCTCTCAGCCCCAACTCTCCCTCCACCCCGACCAGGAGCCGGGGACCCCGATCCGGTTCGATGAGCTTGAGTTCGTGTCGACGGGTGTCCAAGATGACATGGAGCTCCTCCCCGGCGAGCTTCGGGGACCTCCCGACGAGGCCCCGGTGGACCCATCACCACCCCGCGCAGAGGCGCCGAGGCACTCGCCGCGCCGCACACGACGGACTCACCCGACGCCCGGGTCCGGTCGGAGGAGGACCTTTGCGGCGCTGCGGCTGGGCGACGCCCCCGCGGGGACACTCGGCCCGCCGCGCCACCTCGACAACCATTTGGCTTGGCCAACGCCGCCGCCACGCATGCAAAGATTGGTCTCCACCGCCATGGGAACCCGGAGGAGGCATCCACGCCGCCGCAGCGCCTCCACAGCGCCCGACGCGGACATCCCCGACGGATCCATCCACGCCTTCGAGGAGTACCCGATCGAGCAGGCGGGAGTGGAGCGACCCCGGCACGCCGCTACGCCCACCCGGTTCGACGCTACCTCGAGGACACGGAACCCGGGGGTTCATCCCGAGCACGCCGCCCTTAGTTACCCGACTCGACTCCCCATGACGACATGTACAACCCGACGCGAGTGCTTCCACGTGAGGTTCGTGATCTCGGCGCCGACGGCCGCGACAATGACGACGGGGATCGATCGTAACCCTAGGCACACCGCTAGGCCCGCCCCGGTGGTCGCAACCCCCGTGGATCCGGAGCCTCCCGGCCACGTGGGAGGACCCCACCGCTGCGACTACCCCGAGGCGGAGGATCCAGCGGCCACGCCTCGGGGAGCCACGGCGATACACCGTAGAAGCGGATCCGCGACCTCGGGGCCAAGCTCGACCACGACCCGTCTTCAGCTACGGCGAGGATAGACACGCTCGAGCAAGGCGACCGCGCGGCACTCAACCCGAAGCCCAGCGGCGGGCGGCCACGCCCGACGTCCAGAGGATGCGTCAGCGGCGAGGGGGAGCATCCTCCCGTCTTCCGGCGTCGCGAGCCAAAACGTCGTGGCAGCGGCCCTTACGCTCCGATCAATGCGAGCCCTCCCACCCCAGAGGCGCCGCATCGCGGCAGCTGCGAGGCTTCATCGAGACGCCCAGCGGTCCCAACAGGCGAGAAGCTCATCCTCAAGCGCCTTGCGCTCAGAAGGACGAGAACCGGCGGACATCCCGGGAGGAGCGCGAGGCCTCGCCCCACCGAGATCCCACGCGGAGGCCGGCTCGCGAGTGCATCGGGACAACCGCGGCGGCCTCAGCGGCGGCGGCAGCGCGCAACATCGTGAGGCGGCGGGGGGCAAAGCGCGGCCGCCCGGCCAGCGGTGGCGGCAGCGCGGCGGCAGCCCAGCGAGGACGCCGCGCAGCGGACCCCGGGGGCCCCAGCGCCTTCAGCGGGAGATCCCGCGTAGCGGTTCCCCCTGCAGTTCCGCCCGACCGCCAACCTCACAAATACTCGGGTGAAGGCGAACCCGGGGTTTGGCTCAACGATTACCGCCTCGCACACCAGGCCCCAGGGGGGGCGGTGGCAACGAGCTCATCATCCGCAACCTTCCCACTTCACACAGGCGTGCCGCTCGGGCTGGCTGAGCACCTTCCATCCCTTACGATCTTTGGTAGGCCGACTGGTCAAGATCTTAGTGAAAAACTTCCAAGGCACATATGTGCGCCACAGGAACTCACAGGATCTCCAGAGCTACCGCGGAAGCTTTGACAAGTCGCTTGGCGACTTCATCCTTAGCTTCTCCAAGAAGTGCACTGAGCTGCCCAAAGTGGCCGGCGCCGCCATCATCGGCCAGCGTTCTCGACGGGACAACCTGCAAGGAGCTGGTCCACGGCTGGGGTCGGAAGATGCCCTCCACCGCCAACGAGCTGTTTGAGGTGGCCACAAATTTCGCCTCCGGCGAGGAGGCGATGGGGGCCATCTTTTCGCGGGCGCCAACGACAAGGACAAGCGGAAGAATGAAGAAGCCGACGGAACAAAGAACCCGCAACCGGAAGAAGAACAAGAGGGGAAAGCGGAGGGGGAAGCAAGGCAAGAAGGAGGAAGACTCCGAGGATGATCTCGCCATGCGGTCGACCGCAAGGTACCCCAGGCCCCCCGGGCCCGGGCGCTCGACGACATGCTCAAGAAGCCATGCCCCTTCCACAAGTTCCCCGTCAAGCACACCATGGGAGAGTGTGACTTGGCCTGCCGATTCTACCAGAAGCTGCCCCCGCCCGAGGACAAGAAGAAGGAGAAGGAGGATGAAGACAAGTATGACGGGTTCCCGAAGATCCACGATGTCTTCATGATGATCGGAGGCCTCCCGGCGAACCTCTCTCCACGTCAGATCAAGCGCGAGCGCCGAGAGGTATTCTCGGTGCGCCCCGCCACGCCGCAGTACCTGCCGTGGTCGGCCGAGGCCATCACCTATGGCCTCGGCGACCACCCGCTCTACGTGCCAAACCCGGGGAGGTACCCACTCGTGGTGGATCCCGTCGTCGGCAACGTTCGGCTCACTAAGGTGCGATGGATGATGGCGGCGCCCTCAACATCCTCTACTACGACACCCTCGGCTGTTGGGGATGGAGCGCCCGCACCTCCGACCCTCCAACTCTCCCTTTCGGGGCATCGTGCCGTGCAAGCGAGCCCCGGCCCCTCGGGCAGAATCGATCTCCCGCCGTCTTCGGGGACGCCATCAAACTACCGCAAGGAGGTCATCACCTTCGGCGTGGTTGACTTCCGAGGAACCTACCACGGCATACTCGGGCGTCCCGCGTCACGCCGAAGTTCATGGCGGTCCCGAACTACACGCACCTCCTCCTCAAGATGCCGGGCCCCAACGGCGTCATCACCGTTGGCTCCTCTTACGAGCATGCGTTCAAGCTGCGACGTGGAGGCCATCGAGCATGCCGAGGCCATGGCCATCTCCGAGGCTCTCGACTCCAAAAGCGCCACGCCCGGCGCCTTGAGCCGTCCGATGGGGTAAGGGAGGTCCCGCCGACCCCTCCACCTCGTCCGGCAAGACGGTGAAGATCTGTGACTCCTCGACCCTAAATAGGAAGCCGTGCTCGTCGACTTTCTCCACGCGAACATCGACATCTTCGGCGTGGAGTCCCTCGACATGCCGGGCATTCCGAGGGATGTCGCCGAGCACTCCCTTGATATCCGGGCCGGGTCCGCCCGGTGAAGCGGCCGATCTGCGCCCGATTCGACGAGGAGAAGCGCAGGGCCATCGGCGAGGAGGTGAACAAGCTTTTGGCGGCGGATTCATCAAGGAGGTGTTCCACCACAGTGGTTATCTAATCTGTCTTGGTTAGGAAAAAAGAGTGGGAAATGGAGGATGTGTGTAGACTATACTAGTTTAAATAAGACATGTCCGAAAGTCCCTTTTCCCTTACCACGTATCGATCGATAGTCGACTCCACCTCGGGGTGTGAGCTCTTATCCTTCCTTGATGCTTAATCCGGCTACCACCAAATAAAGATGAAGGAGTCCGACCAGCTCGCGGCGTCCTTCATCACCCCGCTCGGCATGTAACAAGTTGCGTGACGATGCCCTTCGGGCTTAGGAACGCAGGGCCACGTACCAACGGTGCATGCCGGGCGTCTTCGGCGACCACATCGGGCGAAACCGTAGAGGCCTACGTCGATGACATCGTGGTCAAGACTAAGAAGGCTGACGACCTCATCTCTAACCTCAAGATCGCTTTCCGGTGTCTTAAGGCCAAAAGCGTCAAGCTCAACCCCCGAGAAGTGCGTCTTGGGGTCCCCCGAGGCATGCTCCTGGGTTCATCGCCTCCAAACGCGGCATCAAGCCCAACCCGGAGAAGGTGACTGCGGTGACGAGCATGGGGGCGATCAAGGACCTGAAGGGCGTACAAATGAAGTCATGGGGCTGTTTAGCGGCCCTCGCCCGCTTCATCTCACGGCTTTCGGCGAGAAGGGCCTGCCCCCTCAGATCGCCTCCCGAGAAAGTCCGAGCGCTTCTCTGGACCACCGAGGCCCCGGGAGGCCCTCGACAAGCTCAAGGCTACCCTCACGGCCCCCCGATCCTCGTCCCGCCCGCCGAAGGTGAACCCCTCCTCTTGTACGTCGCTGCGACCACCCAGGTGGTCAGCGCGGCCATCGTCGTCGAGAGGCAGGAGGAGGGCCACACCCTGCCGGTCCAGAGGCCAGTCTACTTCATCAGCGAGGTGTTGTCCGAGACCAAGATCCGCTACCCGCAGATCCAGAAGCTGCTCTATGCGGTGGTCCTGACTCGGCGCAAGCTTCGGCACTACTTCGATGCCCACCCCGTGACGGTGGTCTCCTCCTTCCCGTTGGGAGAGATTCTCCAGAATCGGGAGGTCTCGGGGCGGGTCGCCAAGTGGTCCGTCGAGCTCATGGGAGAGACTCTCTCCTACGTGCCAAGAAAGGCCATCAAATCTCAAGTCTTGGCCGACTTCCTCGTGGAGTGGACTGACACCCAGCTACCGCCGCCCCAGCTCCAGGCGGAATGCTGGACGATGTACTTCGACGGGTCCCTGATGAAGACCGGAGCCGGCGCCGGCCTCATCTTCGTCTCTCCCCTCGGGGTGCACATGCAGTACGTAATCCGCCTTCACTTCCCAGCGTCGAATAATATGGCAGAGTACGAGGGCCTGCTCAACGGGTTGAAGATCGCTGTCGAACTTGGCGTCAAGCGCCTCGACGTCCGAGGGGACTCGCAGCTCATCATCGACCAAGTCATGAAGGACTCAAGCTGCCACGACCCCAAGATGGACGCGTACTGCAAGGCGGTGCGCGCCCTAGAGGACAAGTTCGACGGCCTCGAGCTCAACCACGTCGTCCGGAGGCACAACGAAGCCGCCGACGAACTCGCCAAGATCGCCGCTGGGAGAGCCCCGGTTCCCCCTGACGTCTTCACCAAAGACCTCGCAGCTCCCTCCGTCACGGTCGGGGGGAGAGGGGAGGCCTCGGAGGATCGACCCGACCCCCCCTCGGGGGCTGGGGGCTCGTCCAAGGCCCCCTCGACATCCGAGGCCCCCTCGACATCCGAAACCCCCTCGACTTCCGAGACATCCTCGGCATCAAATGCCGAGGTCATGGAGATCGACGGAGGGGATCCAGAGGCCGACCCCAAGCCGGACTGGAGAAAGCCATACCTCGACTGGATCATCCGAGGGGTCCTCCCCGAGGACTTCAACCAAGCCAGGCGCATCGCGAGAAGAGCGAAATCTTTCATCGTCATCGAGGATGAGCTCTACAAGCGAAGCCCCTCGGGGATCCCTGCGGCGACGCATCACGGGCCGAGGAGGGCCTCGCCCTAGCCCACAAGATCCACGCCGGTGTCTGCGGCCACCACGCCGCTCCCCGCTCCTCGTCGGCAAAGGCTTCCCGACAGGGGTTCTACTGGCCGACCGCGGTCGCCGACGCCACCGAGGTAGTACGCACCTGCGAAGGGATGTCGATTACTACGCTCGTCGACGCACTGCCGGCTCAGCGCCTGCACCATCCCGATCACGTGGCCTTTCGTGTGGGGTTTGGATCCAGTAGGACCCCTCAAGAAGGCGCCGGGGGCTACACCCGCCGGGTGACCATCGCCTCCTTCTCCACCCGGAGCTGGTCAAGGCTTTTGGCATGACCCGCCGCGATCTCCCTGGCAAGGGAGGCGTCCTCGCGCGCCGTCGAGGCCTCGGACTGCAGCTGGGAAACGAGAAGACGGAGCTTCTCAAGCTCGGCGTCCCTCTCCGACTGATCGTGTCGTCGGGCTGGGCAACCAGCCCCTTCTGCTGAAGGTACTGGGTCGTGGAGGCTGGCCGACGCGCAGAGGAGGTCCGACTTCTTGCCCGGACGTCTGCGCCAACTCTGCAAAGACACACCCTCTTTTCCGGTCGGATAATGGGAAAAGGCCCCCAAGGGGAATGAGGGCGGAGCAGCCACTTACCCGGCTAAAGTGGGGAGTTCCGGCACAGCCCCGACACGATGGTCCGGGCGGCCTTCTCATAGCGGTCGACGCACTGCGTCACGCTCACCCAGACCTCACCTCACGGGCGTCGTCCCGGCGCGAAAGCCCCCCGCTTCTCCAAGGCCCCCTCAGGCGGCTCCCCCGGCCTCGGTAGGTACCACCCCGGGCGCCTCGCCCGGGCACTCCGTCCGAGGCCGCGGCATCCACGGCGGGCACCTCCCTCACCTGCGTCTCCTCGGTCTCCCTCCGGCCGAGGCAACTCTGCCTCGGTGGCCATGACTTGGCCGGGAGCGAGAGGTTGCTCCGCCTCGGTCATGGCCACATCGGTAGAGGCAACCCGCTGCGGGCTCCTCCACCGTCTCCTCGGCCGGCACCGAGGATTCCACCCCGGCCGACACGGCCAAGATCACCACGTCATCCTCCCGGCGGGCCCTCCGCCCGTGCAGGTGGCGACCGGCGGGGCCGACCCTTCGACCGATGGCGCCACGGTCGCACCCTCGGTTCCCACGGCCCGAGCGCTGCGCCGCCTCCACCTCCATCGCCGAGGACTGCTCCACGGTTGGCGGCGCCTCGGTGGCCTTCTCCTTCTCCTCGGTCCCGGCCGTCGTCTCGACGATGGAACCGAGGCTCGCGCTCCCACCCCCGCCTTAGTCAAGCTTCCGAGGCGGGCGCCGATCTACCGCGGCCCTGGCGCTTCAGGCTGGGATGGGCACAAGGTAAAAATTAGTAGGCAGACGTTGGAATCAACGACAAAGCACGAACACCACTTACCCGCGCAATTTAATCTTGGCACCGGACCGGGACCCTCCCGAGGAGGGGGCGTCGGGCGCCACCCGATCAGCGCCTTCGGGGGCGTCTGCCGCGGCTCTCCGACCATCCCTTAGCCAGCGTGGGCCGCTGCGAGGGATGGGCCTCGGCGGGGAGGGCTCGGCGATCTCCCCTTCCCCCATGGCGTCGCGCCTCCTCCCCGAGGGGGGCGTCCCGCTTTGGAAGTGTCGCGCCCCTAAGTCATTGACACGGAGACGAGCCTCTCCCGGTGGCCCTTTCGGACGCTGCGTCATTGACGAGCTGCCGCCCGCCTTTGGGCGCGACGTCACCTCGGGGATCCAACCCTAGGCGGCCGGCTTAGCTCGTCCTCGTCCCACTCCTCCTCGCCGTCGTCGTCGTCATCACCATACTCGGTGGTCTCCGACGGCGTCTCCCCAGAGGGAGGTTCTCACTGCCTCTGGCGCAGCCGCAGCCGAGGTGGTCATCCTTTTCCTTCTGCTTTGCGGGCGTTCTGTGGCTGCGGTGCTCTCCTTCTCCTTCCTCTGCGCCTCCGCGGGCCGCGTTGGCCTTCTTCTCCGCGGCGAGCGGGGGCTTCGACGGCCTCTGCTTCTCCGCGAGCCCTTGCAAGCGTGATGACCGGGATTAGTGTGGGAAAAAGAAGAAGAACGGAGCGCACGACGGAGCGGAGGGGCAGGCCTTACTGCACTGATGTAGTCCTTGTCCCCGCAGACGGATCTTGAGCAACAAGGAAGTGCTCCACCGACGCCGCTGCTGTCCTGGGCCGAGGACCTCGGCGGCATTCTAGGTCCTCGGCCGCCATCCGGTGTGCCTCCTGGCGCTGCCGGGCCGCATGTCATCAGCGCTGCATCGCCGATGCATGAGCGGCAAAGACGCGCCGCTTGTGGAAGCCGGCGATCACCACCGAGGCGTCCTGCATCTGCCTTGGTCAAGCGCCCAAGGCGGAGAACACCCTCTTCAGCGGGGCTCCTTCCGACGATCAACTCCTTCCGCCACGACGGGCGGCTCGGAGGTGAACACCTTCCCGGTGTAGGCGGGCAGGTGGTCGTGGTCGTTGCGAAGGTAGAACCACTTGCTTTGCCAGCCAGCGGTTCGAGGTGGCAAGCTTCGCCGGGATATACTCCCCCGCGGTGCTTGGACCACACCGTGAAGTCTGTTGCCGGCCGGACCGCTAACCTCTTCCCCTTCTCCTTCCCCTTCCCCTTCTCCTTCTCCGCCTGGCGGAGATTTCAAAACAGGGTGGCCTCGAAGAAGTAAAGCCACAAGTCCCAAGTGGGCGTCGATGCGAGGTAGCCCTCGCCTGACGCCACGAAGACCAGCGGCATGGGAGATGCGGTTAGGGGGCGAGATTATGGAGCTCGAGCCATGAGTGCTCTAGGAGCGGCGGAGGAAGCGCCCCACCGGCATCCCGAACCAGCGCTCGTGGAACGCCGTGAAGCTCCACGACGTACCCGGACGGAGGCGCGCGGGTACTGGTGGTCCGGCGGCGGCACGATCCACTCCGGCCGCCTGATGTCGGACCGACGCGCAGGAGCCCCTTCACCTGGCGTCGCCAGCAGGACTCCCACTCCGCCACCGAGCAGGACTCCCACTCCGCCACTCCGACGACATCAGCCTTGGGCGCCATCAAGGAAGAAGTGGGGATAAGCTAGGAAGACGGCGTGGGAGGCTTCCCTCTCTCTCTTCTCTCCGGCGAGCTCAGTTCTCTCTCTCTCTCCGACGGCGGAAGAGGCAAGGGGCAAAGAGCAAAGAAATAGTGGGAAGGAGGGCCAACGCGGCCGCCGCACAGGTATTTATACCCGACGCGCCCCCCTCTTTGCATTAATTGCGCGTCGGCCTCCGATACGCCCGTATCGATTAACACCACGCGCTGCACGAGGCGCCGGTGCACGAGCGGCCGCAGCCACACGGGCTCAGCGCACCACACACGCGCGTCACACGGTACGCCTCCCCGCAGCGATCCAGCCACGAAGCCCGGGCCTCGCCACAGCAGCGTAATAATAAGAAGCCGCCGCTGGCCAGACGCCGCGTCCCCCGTGGGACCCACGAACACACGCCAAGCCGCCAACCGCCACGATGAGGAAAGTGGGGCCGCCACCGCCACGCTGGGGCTCCACATCCCCGCTGGCCGCCTGAAAAGGCGCGCCCACGCCCCACGACATTGGCAAAAACAGGGGTTCCTTCTCCACAAAGGAGCCCCTGCGGCGGCCCATTTACGGTCCGTAGGTTCGCAGCTGACCCATCTAAGGGTTCGACAGCCACCTCAGGGCAACAGAGTCAGGGGCAGCTCGGACGGCCTCATACACACCTGGCCCCGCGCAAGCGGGCCGTCCTTGCAAAGATCCGAGGCCAGCATGGCAGCCGAAAGGTGGGGATCCCGCGTGGGAGAGCACCGAGCCCTCGGGACCCGGTGGACGGGACCCAGCCCCGCCTCGGGCACACCATGCAGGCTCTTATGAACCGCGCCTCCGGCCCAGCCAACCCCCAGTGAACGGGGCACGGGCGGTTCACTTGATCCTCCCAAACAGCTCACCGGATCTAGTCGAAAACCGACACTCGCCGACGATAGCACGACGAAGTCCACCCCTCCTCCCCGCGGAAGGGAAGCCGAGGTGCGTAAAAACTAACGGCCGAGTACCAATTGGGCTCCCCTAGTCACTACGAGGGCTCGGGGCTTCCCCAAACGCGCGAACCAATTCGGGAAAACGTCCCCGAAACCTAGCCAAACCCCCTGGACGAGCCGACGGGCCCGGGGCTCGACAAAGACGGACCGCTTGTTCGCCAAAACACGCACAAGCCCTGGACGAGTACCCACACTCCTCCGAGGCCTCGGGCTACACCGGGCGGGTGCCTTTCGCCCCACGCCGGGTAAGCACGGCTCTCGAGATAAACCCCAAAACCACACCGCAAGCTAGTACAAGCCCCTCGAAGGAGTCCCCTAAACTCCTCCGAGGCCTCGGGGCTACACCGCTCTGGCCAAGCCGCGCGCACCTGCGGGAGAGTGTCAATAGCAGCCGAGGACGCACCTCAAATTCCTCCGAACGAGTGCACCCACTCCTTCGAGAAGGCTCGGGGGGCTACTGGTCGGGGACCAAAATAAGGGCCCCCCAAGGAAAGCCCAACAAACGCAAACTTTGGCCCAATAGGCCTAACACATCGCTTACCTAGGCCGCGGCTCCAAAGACACCGGAGCAGGTGCACCTCCTCCGCCCATCCGAGCTCACCCCGCTAAGGGCTCGGTGGGAGAGCCAATTCTCCGCCCGCCTCGAGCCCCCCGGGCCTCGGACGAAGCTTCCATTCTCCGCCCCACCCGAGCCCCTGGCAACCAGGCCTCGGACGGGACGCGTCGCCCAGAGTCAAAGACCGTACCACCGATTTGACGCATATCCACCACCGCCCATGTCGAGCGCCCACGCCTCGGCGAGGGGGATGGGCATTGCCCCCCGCCACGGCCCACGCCGGGCGATCATGCTTACGCGGTCTCCACAGTGGAGGCCACGCCCGCCACAGTGGGGCACTATGCTGCCTAACCCCTCCGCCAGGTCCCATCGCCGGAACTCCAGGACGCCGTCCACCACGCCAAGGCAACGCCAGCCGACGTCACCCCTCGTGCGGGAGTGGACTGGACGTCCATTCCAGTCAACCAACAGCCCACCCCCGTGAGCCCCGAGCACGGGATGGGCAACCACTACGCGCCGGCGATCGTCCCACGGCTGTTCCTCCCACTCCACGGGCAACAAGCTCCGAGGCCCCCGAGCCTCGGACTCCAGGCGGGTCAAAGCTACAGGGCTCTGGCACCACCTCCGACGCACTTCACCAACTCCAACAGGGACGTCCGTCATTCTGGACAACAGGGGCAAGGAGGCGACGTCGCGTTGCCTCGTCACGGTCCGGGACAGTCTGCCCACGCCGGAGCCTCGGATGGGGGAGGACGGAAGCCCATGAACCAGCCACGAGCACGATCACCTCTTGTGAAGCCCTGCCTTCCCCTTGCGGCTATAAAAGGGGAAGGCAGGGGCCCGTAGATAGCAGGCACACACGAGAGCCCGATATTGGCACTTCACTCAATCACCACGAGACTTGGGACCCCGTCCCTCTCTCACTGCTTGTACACCCTACCTACGAGCACTTCGGTGCAGGATAATACAAGAACTCCTCCCCCCACTGGACGTAGGGCCTTCTCTTGCCCGAACCAGTATAAATCCTCGTGTTCATCCTGCACACCATCCGGGGTTGGGAACACGCACCACAAATTCACTCGTTGGTGCTAGAGCCACCAGTTCTAGCACCGACAAGAATACGACAAGAAGGCAACTAATATATCTATAGGTTCCGAGTCTCATGAATGATGTTGGACTACCCACATTTGTCAACACACTACAATTTCATTGTCAACCTCAACATGCAAACGAGTCCTATGCATGATTAATTAACATATCCACGCGTTACCACCATGTACAAGAACACCATAAATAAAGAGAGATATCCGGCTCTACTTAGTAGAGAGCCTTTCATTAGCTTAATCAACCAGCTCGGCCCAATACCACCCCCCCAAAAAAAAGCCATCGCTACACAAGGCAGCTACGATTCCATGTCAAGAAAGCAGCCTCTTTCAGTCCCGTATGCGATGCTTGGAGCACTGATCGTGAGCTGCAAAACCCGACAACAAGACAAAGCCCGAATTAACAGGAAGCAAAGTGGAAGATCAAGCCGGAGGGCCAATAATGGCAAGGATATGGGTAAAAAGTCACATACAAAGAGTCACAAAAGTCGTGGAAGATAAGCAAATGCCCTCGGCATCATGCTCGGATTCTCCCTTTATATCTATGGAATTAGTTACCCAAGAATTATAGAGATATACTAGGGAAATTCTACAGAAATGTGCCACTGGTACCATGGGGATTTTTTTTTTAGAGAAGGGAATATATTAATATCCCAGCTTATGCATATAGCTATTCTTATTACACCACAGCACTTCAAACTCACACAAACTCAAACACAAGGCACGCACACTAAAATTTCTGGACCTAGTTGCCTTATCAAAAGATAAAAGTGCCACACACGTTTCTCCAACCGCCACTGAACACCTTTTGTGTCGAAAACCACCACACAGGTCATCTTGGTAACTCAAAACTGCTGACCACCACCTCCCACGCTAGCCTCCTTGCCAATTTCATGGGAGTCTCCCACGCCGGCCTCTCACCAAATCCGTGGTCCACTGCCAACAGATGCAAGGCCCTCAAATCACCATGCCTACGCCCTCCTCCTGACCACCTTCCTCCGTCGTTGACACCGCAAACTTGAATCCTCAACTAGACCTCCACCTTCCTGCCACGACGCTGGCCCCCCAGAAAACTGACCGAGCACAATCTTCCAAAACAACGCCTCCATGGAGGAACATGACGCCACGGACGCCGCCGTCCCCGACCAAGGTCTAGGTTTTCACCTAGGGAAAACAAGCCGCGCAAAGGGAAGAGGCCCGAACGATTGACGCTTCCAAGGAAGAAAACGGCGCATTTAAAACATCGTCATCATCGGCCCAAGAGGGCAAAGCTTTCGCCATGACACCTCAACCCCATGCACAACAATGACCAAGACTTGCTGTTGTGCGATCGCCCGCCCTGTCCGACCCAGAGCCATCTGGCGTCGTCGATCTTGGCGACCACCGTCGCCAAACTTCGGCGACCCGGCGACTCCGGCCACCGTCGCCAAACTTCGTGACCAGCGACTCGGCCACCGTCGTGCCCGATGACTCCCCACGCCCGAGCAGGGCAGGACGCCTTGCACGGCAGCGAGCTCGTACTCAATGCCCGTCGTCGGCCGCGCTCCCGCCGACAAGGATGGCCCCGGCGGGGACCGCCGGCGGCCGTCTGCGTCAAAAACTCTCGGCGCGCCGTCGTCGGGGCACGGGCCTCCCGGTGGCCCCTTCGGCAACCTCGCCATGGCGACCACGCGCGCTATGGCCGCCGCCGTCGGACCGCCACCATAGAAGACTCGCCGTCCGGCTTTTTGTCTTGCGCAGATCCAGCCTGTAGGGACCGGATCTCGCCCAGCCGGAGGACCGATCCGCCGCCTCTGCCCCTATCGCCGGAGCCGCGCCCAATGGCGCGCTGCGCCCACGAGGCCACCTCCACCTCCGCCAAGCCTCGTGGCGCGTGCCTCCTCCATGCCTTGCGCAACTCTTCGCAAGCGCCGCTCCGCCGCCTCGGCCTCCGCCGTGCCGCTCCCGCCCTTTGGGGCGGCGTCCGTCCCACCGAGCTCCGTCCCCCGCACGGAGGTGCTCGTGACCCTCCCGGGCGAAAGCCTCGCCACCGCCGTCCTTGGGGGGCCGCGCATGGCCTCCCGGCCGCTCCCTCGGGCGGGGGAAGGGGAGGCGGTGCTTGACGGCGCGGGCGGGTGGGCGACACGGGGTCCAATCGTCTGAGTCATTCCGTACCATGGGGATTGGAAGAGGGAACAAGAGGTGAACTGTAAAGACAACAAAATTGCATCATACATAAAGCTTGAACCCCTGATCCAAATTGTACAACCAACTATCATGAGATTGCTACACTAAAAACAAACAACCAGCTAATATGAGATTGCCATACTAACCAAGAAAAATCAAAGTGTTTAATTTGACCACTAATGCCCAAGCTTAGTCTCATCTCATTTCTTGAAAAAATAGGACCACACCAGAGTGTATGTAACTAATACAACTGTAATGAATAGAAATAGCAGTTTCTTAACAATATGAACTGAAATCGAATGCCATTCACACAACATATGCATGCTTGGAAGTGGTTTGATTGAGGCAACAAAATTAGGCTGATAGAATATGTCAATTACCTGGAGCAGACACTGACTTCATATACTTGGAGATAGTGCTCGTGCGATAGGTGACAGATACATCCCGTCCACTTTCAGTGCCAAACTCAGCCACTCCTAGCAGTGTGCTATTCCTCATGTCAATAGAGAGAGCCCACGCCTTGGGGAGGAAGCGCTTGGTCCTTGCCATCAGGTACAGGACATCTTCATCACCGTTCTGGCTCGGTGTGGGCTCAGACACCGCGAGGTTCTGCAAGGCGAGCTCTACCGTGGCAGGCTTCTCGCCATCATCCCGCGTCGGTTTACGGTGCAGCAACCCAGAGCTCAGCAGCTCTGCACGCATGGCGTCGTCACTGATCTTGATCTCGGAACCACGGACTGTGAATTCCTTGTGCCAGTCCTCGACTCCTCGTACAGGCCAGCCATCTCCATGTTGCTCCATGCAGTGACGATCCAGTCATCGACTTCAAATGCAGGCAGCTCGGTCTCGACGTCATTGTAGGGAAGACGGCCGCCAATGGTTTGCAGGTCAGCGAACCTGAGGAAGGTCTTGCCTCTAATGGTGGCGACGGTGATGCCACGGTGAGCGCGTGGGCAGCCTAGCTTGGCGCCCGCCCCACGGTTGCAGGTGATTGCGTGCATCGGCAGCGGCAGCGGCATGTGCCGGAGCGTGGGCCTTCTGTTATCTTGATGATCTCGAAGCAGGTCGTAGAGCAGGACGCCACTCCAGAGATCGACCCAGCCAATGGTGCCGGCTTCACCCCCAAGCGTGATCACGGCGGTGGTGATGTGGTGGTTGAGCCGGCGGGCGTTCACGGGGATCTTCACCGGCAAGGCCGTCTTTGGCGCGTCCAGCCACACCGACTTGGAGGTCCATCTCCCGTCCTCGGAGTCAAAACGGTGGAGCCGGTACTCGCCGTTGGGGTACCCGGCGAGCAGCGTGGCGACGGTGAACAGATCGCTGCCGCGGGGAAGTACTCCGAGAGCAACGTGGAAGATCTTGGGGTCCGGATCTGGGATCAGCGTGAGCGACGGGGGCCTGGTGACGTCACCGGCCCGGTAGACGAAGTAGTCGCAGTCCGTGAAGGCGGCGGAGCTTGATGGAGGACCGGCGGCGACCGGGACACGGAAGAGCAGGAGATCTTGGGACGTGGAGAGGATTAGCGAGGGACGCGGGAATTTCAAGCTGGCGCAATGCACGAAGAGGTTGGAGGGGAGCGGCGGCTGCGCCGGCCAGATGGACGCTTCGAACGTCAGGTTGTCCCTACCCTCGCCGATGGCGGTTGTGGCGTTGCGGCGGCTGCCGATGTAGGCTTCGTTGTTGAGAAGGATCGTCCAGGGTGGCGGTGGGAGAGATTTGCGACGGCTGGAGGAAGCGGCGGAGGTATTGGTCGGCATAGAGAAGTCGTTTGATTGTTGATGAGGGAAAATTTAGGACGAGTCGCCGGTATCGATCCAAGGCCGACGACGGAGAAGATGAGGATTGTGGAATCAGTTTTCTCGCTTCTCGTGGAGAGCGCGAACTCTCCTGAAGCAGCACAGCGACCGAACCAGAACCGGACTCCCAGAGTCCCCAGACCCAACTGCCCCTGCTCCAAGAAGCAAGACGATCTCCGGTTCTGCCGCGAGAGATGGACGAGGCGGCGATGGCGACGTTGACGGCGCAGAAGACGACGTCTTCGTACAGGTACTAGGTGCGGGAGGCGATGGGCGACGCCGCCCCGCTGCCCGCGCCACGCAAGCTCGACGCCGCCGACCTCGCGGCCAACCCCGCGCCCGCCACCCTCGGCTCCGTCTGGAACCAGGTCCGCTTCCTGAATATTTTCGTTTTCGTTTTCTCCTCGTGCTATAGATTCACGTATATTGACTTGACATTGGGCTTATATAAAATCTCAAAGAAACTTGTCTTCGGACTCACCTGGTTGTGAGAACCGGTTCTGTACCTAGTGTAGTAGTCAAGATGACAGTAGTGGCCTAGCAGGTAGGCAGGGTACATAACTGTATATCCTGGTGCCCAGTTCTGAAAATCGATTGATGCGGTTTGTAAGTAGGAATCATAAATCAATCATGTGCCTAATTCGAGAAAGCTTTATGGAAGCTCTGCATTTTGCAGCTCTGGCTTTTTTATGACTTCACTCTGAATTTAACCAAGAAGCTGGCATCAAAGATGATTGCATTGTATTGGAATAATTGACCATCTGTTAGATGGATGGCTTGATGCTGAACATCCATTTCCCCAGATGCTAAAAAAAAAAAAGAAAAAAACTTCCATTCCCCCAGTCACATTTCGATTTCCCATTCTGCTCAACCTTATGTTTTGATCTCTCTTTTCTCTCTTAATTGAAAGTCAAAGCTCCAGTCATTTTCGTTTTGGAAAAAGCCGACATTTCGACTCGAGAGGAATTCATTTGAGAAATGCCCTCTCTGGAACAACATTGGTTTCATAATGTTGTTCCAATGTTGCCTGGTCACTGCCTCGGTGGTGTGATCTTTCCTGTATAGTTCTTGTAGCTTGTGTCAAATTGCTTAACTTCGTTATTGTAGCAAGTAGCTCAACTAAGTTTTGTTGCGATGTTTGCAGGCTGGCACCTAGGAGGAAAAGACTTCAATTCATGGGCCAATAGTAGGATAAAGGTTAGATGCCTGCAGTTAACTGCTGGAATACACAGACATCACACATATGTTACGGTTTTCTATTTGAATTTTCATCTGAGCAGTCTTGGATACTTCTTGAGTACAGGATTTGCTGCGGTCTTTAGATCCTCTGGAGTTTCCTACTGGCAAGGCATCTGTTTATGAAGTATCCAGATGCTCAGGCGACGTGAGTGCTGAGTAGCCTCTTTTCACAGCACAGAGTCTCTCTTTCATTTTTATTCAAAAACACTCAATGGTGGACATGCCTATTGTTTCTTTAGACACTTTTTATCAGCTATATTCATCAATATAGAAAATGAAACTGCTATAGTAAAGCCTTCAAAGGTTTCGGAAAATAAATAAGGAGTATTGTATACATTAGACACAAAAAATTGTCATAAGGAATTCATGATTTCTTAGGTTATTTGTTAAACCATGCCTCAGGGTTCACTGTCTTCATGTTAGTTTTCTGAAAACTTTTCCAACATAATTTCTTGTTTGTGGATCAACAAGTATGCTAATTTATTAATAATGCACTACGAATGCTTGAGTTTTAAACTGCCCTTGACATTTGTATTCTATTAGTTACTCAAGTTCATGCAGTTCACTAAAACAATGTACATAGAAGTAGGAACCGTTGATTACTGAAACATATGCTTAGCTTCCCTCAATAGTGGCTCATCAAAGTAGGAAACAGAAAGCTGGACAAACATTAGTTTTTGGACAGCTAGCAATGTTAATTATCTTCCATTAAGATTTACAAGTTCCGTGACCTTTTTTCGCTCCAGAATCAGGCACTAGATAGACATTCAGTTTAGGTCTATGTTAGCATGCTGTTTCTCCCTGTCAAACAACAAAAATGTATAGGCTTATGGAGGGCTATTTTCTTCTCTGTATTTTTCTAATGGGGTGGTACCTTCAGTTGTTTTAACTTTACCTTTGTGTTTAATAGGTTGCATTTAAAAGACAGTAGTAAGGAATGGTCTCTATTGTCTTGTGAACCTTTATTGCTAGATGTAGTCCAATATATCTTTGGATATTTTTTCCCTTTAACTGTAACTCATATGCTACAATAACTGTAGTGTTGTTCTGGCAGGCATTCCTAGTCACTGTCCGCAACAAGAAGAGAGTAGGCTATACTTATTAACTGAGCTTGAAATTTAAAGGTGATATTGTTTTGTTAAATTATTAAGGTAACACCCTTCATCAAGATAAATCTTCCTGTACTGAAACACCACTTGTGGCAGTGTTGTTTAGGTGAGTGGTTAATTAAGGAAAGAGAACAAGAAGAGGTTAAAGGTCATCTAGAGATTCCTGAATTTTCATTTGGCGAGCTTGAAGACTTGGAGGTGAAAACGATCTTGCATGAAACTTGTACTCAAGTGACTCTAGGGGTGAATTGAATCTATCGATTGATCGCCCATTATAATAGATGGGTCTCGTGGTATTTTCTTGCTTGTTTTTGTTTTGTTTCAGGTAAACGTAACGTTAAACGATGACAAGGATCTCTCCTCGAACGACAATGCTAAGATCTGCAAGGATATGAAGTCCTTCGTTTCGCCTATCCAGAAGAAGCTGCGTGAGTTCGAAAAGGAGGTGAAAGATAGGTACCATAGCTAGTCAGAGAAACCAGACTGATGCTGGCGCTGTCCTGCACATTGCCATTGTAGAAGATGAGCAACGAGTGTTTTTGGCGTTGCGGGATGTGAACCCCCATGTGAACAGACTCTGCAACTCTGTGCCTGGTTTTGTCTGTCCAAGTGTATGTGTGGAAATGCATTTAGTTCGTGTTCAGATAGTCACTACTCGATTGAGCAGAGCCCATGGACCCAGTAAGGCTTTTGGGCTTGGGGCATTATAGTGCCACGGAAGTACTACTAGCTCATGATCTGGAGTTCAGGACCATCTATGCCCGTGAACTGGGCCATGAATCATGATAGACGCATGTCCATCCATTCACTAATCGACACTCGTTGCTCCAAAAAAAAAAAAAAAAAAAACCTAATCGACACTCGACAGAGAAGGTGGCCTTTCATTACCATGATGATTAGTAGGTGCACATACTGACAGAAAGGAGGTTTATATATAACTAAAACAAAATAAATAACAGTAGAAAGATGCTTTGGGCCAGGGTGTGTGGTGTGGTTACACTGACACTGAGCCACCGAGCATCATCATCATCATCCTTGGCTAGCCACTGTTGGAGATCCAAGGACAGTGGGAGCGGGAAGCCGGGAACGCAGCATCATCTGATGAGATTATCTCTATTATAATGGAATACTTAAATTATACTCCGTCCACCCAAAAATACATCCCCCGCTGAGAGCCTCCAAGCATTGCGCACCCCAAAAAATACACCCAGGAATCCAACATCATCAAAATCTAAGGCCCTTAATCACCCTCACGAGATCTTACGGCCAGGAATCAAAGGCTTCAGCACGCTGAAGCCAGCGCCGAGGCTTCCTCGCGGCGCTCCCTCCACGCGAGACCAGGCTTCAATGCGCTCGCTCGCGGATGACGGCCCACCCAAAAATACGTCCCCCGCTGAGAGCCTACAAGCATTGTGCACCCCAAAAAATACACCCAGGAATCCGACATCATCAAAATCTAAGGCCCTTAATGACCCTCGCGAGATCTTACGGCCAGGAATCAAAGCTTCAGCACGCTGAAGCCAGCGCCGAGGCTTCCCCACGGCGCTCCCTCCACGCGGGACCAGGCTTCAATGCGCTCGCTCGCGGATGCCGGCCCTTCAACGCACGCCCGAAGAAAATCCTTCGAAAAAAATGCATTGCGGAAGTCCACCTGCAATTTCTCCGACGCGTTGATCGTCCGCCTGCTCCTCCGTCGCCATCGGTGACAGACCAGGCATGGACGGAAGGGGACGCCGGTGTCCGGTTGCTGCGCGGCGGTGATCTAGGTCCTGGCGGCGAGGAAGACGAGCGCCCGAGTGTCTCACCGGCCCCCCCTCGCTCGCTCGATCAAAGGCGTGTGATATGGACTGACAGCGCTCGCCATCATCCATGTCTGGCAACGAGCAGTCCGTGGCCGCCGACTCTGACTCTAAGGACGGCATCCCTCGACTGCCACGGCGGCGGCGGCGCGCCCACCCCTCAACACGGTTCTGGCCCGCGGCTCGGCGCCCTTTGCCTCGCGCCTGCCATCCACCACCCCCGCACGCCACGCGCTAGCTGCTGCTTGTGCGCCGCCGCCTCCTCGGCATCATCGCCGCCCTCCACGGCTCCACTACTGGAGACGATGGAGCCGCAGCCGCAACCGCCACTTTGACGAGATCGACGCTGTAGCCCACATCATGGCCGAGCTCAAGGTCCGAAACTGCTTTGTGCTGCCTGACATTCTGTTCTGTTACCGATTTTTAATTGAGGTGTTCATCTTTCCCCACCTGTTTTGGATTACGATCTTCTAACTCCTAACTGCAGCATTTGTTCTGTTTGGTTGTTGTTGTCCTTCTAAAAATTCTTACAGAATGCTATATAGGAGCAGCGGTGGTACCTGCAGGACGCACGGGTATGCAGGCAGCCTCCTCTCATCCTTCACCTTCAATCGCTCACTTGGCTAACCACCATTAATGGCGTGGGGAAAAGTGCTGGCATGTATGCAGGAGGTGTTGGCAAGGCCACCGTAGCGGCGCAGCCCAGGTGCCCAGCTCCAAGGAGGAGAGGACCCAGGCCATGCAGGTGTGTGCGCGTCTCTCTGCTCCCCTATCCTAAGCTGCCTGTATGACTGCATTGTGTACTGCTGCCGCGTCTCTCTGAATGCTTTCTTTTTTGTTGTTGTTAAAGTCTGAATGCTTTCTTATTAGCATATGCTATATTGCAGCTGCAACACTACTATCTTTCACAAAGTTAAAATTTTTGTGTGATTTCCAGGTGCTGCTTTCCTGTCCAACATCCTCAGTTCACACAGATAAAACTCCAAAAGACCTGCTTAAAGTGCAAAACATGTTTCCTCTACCATCCTTCCTTGCACTGCACTTTCTTAAACTTTCCTTTATTTGAATAAGTGATAATTTTCTCGACCTAGCTGCAATGTAGTTTGTTTTCCTTGTCTCTGTCGCAAGTTGGACTAACTGGATGGATTTAGGCCATTGTGGCAGGTGGCAATGTGAGTCAATGACATCATAACTTGAGGGAAAAAAACAGTTGTTCTTCCTAGATTACTACGCAACAAACCATCTTGACGCTGATCTTGCAGAGAAGGTGCCGCCACTCTATTTTCTCATTGAAACAAAAAAAAAAAAAAAATTGCTCTTCTCATACTTGTTTTCTTGGTCTTCTGCTCATGGAACATTTCAATCACCCCATAAGTACTTCATAAATTATATGTAGGTTATCAACGGTATTGTGAATGGCTGCAAACAATCTGGTTGCTCTTATTACAAAAGAAAAAAAAAATCTGATTTGCACTCCTAGGAGGAGAGGTAAGATATTATGAATTGAATTACCATGAATTAGCAATTGAACTTTGCGGTGTTATCATAATAATAAGTCACAGTAGTTGTATATGAATTGATCAAACGTTTTGCATTGCTGGACTGTCTTTGATTGAGGCATATTTATTATGTTATAATTGTTTACTCGATTGTTATCTGAATTTTTTGGGATGACTCATTTTACTAGAAGCAGAATTCTAATGTTTGTGCTTGCAACCTGACTAATAATACCAGTGTGACAAAATAGTCTTCTTTCTTTTTAATTTGTATACATTTAATTCCTTAAGAATTCAAATTAATCCACCTAAAACATTTCATATGCATTATGAAAAATCCAAAAATATTTGAAAATGTTTATGTGTAGTGGGAGGGCTGGCTTAACAATATGCCTAGAATAGATTGATGTGGATTGTCCTTATTTGTGTCTTGTTGGGAGGTTTATGCAGATAAATCCTGAGATGCCTTTTGAAGAGTTTTGGACAGCAAGTCAAGGTTTCTCATTAGATATTTAGTGTTTGGCCAAACGGTCCATGTTTAGTCCAGGACTACGACAGAGGAACTCTTCATGTTTACTGGTAACACCGATATGCACCTTCTACGACTCCTAAGCATGCTTTCTTAAAGATCTGTTTATATTTGGGATCATTGCCTTGGTTTCCAAAGCTATAGTGATCAAGTTCGCAAAGCAAAAGATGTTGTTATTTAAATCCTCTATGAAACATGCCTGTAAACGAGCTTGTCCAAGCTTGGTATCTGGAGCTTCGGCTTGTGTAGATATGGCTTGACTTCAATTTTTGTCTTTGTATCATTTTTTTAATCATAAGTCAATCTCATTCCATGTTTCATTAGCAAAATATTTATAGATCAACACTCCTCATCCTCACGTACGCAAAAACAGAAAGGAAAATCGCGCTCGCCGATCGCTCCTGTCGCGCCTCTTGCCGATGCTGTTGTCCGTCGCCATGACGAGGAACCCTGCTGCCCACCACGCCGAAGCTCCTGCCGCACCGTCACAATGATGACGAGGAGCCCTGCTGCCCTCGGCGTCGAACATAGTTAACAGCATCGACGATCACCCGCGGGAGCGATGACGCCTGAAATGAGGCTTCACGTACTCGCGGACGCCGCCCATCGCCGGGGCTTCACGGACTCGCTGTTGCCGGGGCTTCAACTCGCTCGCAAACGGGGGCTTCACGGACTGCTGCAGTAGGGCGCCATGGCCCTCACCGGTCCCCGCCTCGCCGCCGTCCCGCACCATGGCGTGTGTGGCCGGGTTGCGGCCGCTGCGGTCTCCGCTGGAAAAAAGATGGTGTGTCAAACCTCATGGAGCACAGTTGTCTGACCTGAACAAATGTTAGAGAGTGGAGGGAGATAGAATCTCATTTAGAGTGGTAATGCGTAATTGCAATCTGAATTCATAGAATGGTAATGACATCTCGTATCAATATTTTTAACAAATTGATTTCTTCATGCCAAGTGATAAAAAGGAACTTTTGTAGAGGCAACATGTGCTCTCCACGTGCACCATGTTCAGCGTCGTGGGCGACACCAGCATCACTATGCACCTAGGGGTCCTGAGTGGAACGCGTGTTGAGCCAGCACACTCTGCAGCATCAAAAAGTCAATGAACTCGAGCAGTATGCCGAAGCAACCGTGGATGAAGTTCTCGCCGAATATGATCTCTAGGTACCTCAAGGACAGTAGCAGGACGCCCGACGTGGAGAAAAGGATGCCCACCCAAACCTCTACATACTTACGTGAATCTGTGAAGATAAAAAAACAGAAGGTGTATAATCGTGCATGGTAGGCTTGGCATGAATTCAGCCAAATCTTAGTTTGTTAGGAAATGATTATATTTCGAATACTTCTTGTCCTGGTGACGACGATTTGATAAAAAACATGACTAGAGTTTTTATTGTCTTTTGGTTATTTTGATGTGTATGTACAAAATTTTGACGTAGTGTTAGCATGCAATGTGCTAATGATACATGTGATGGTGATCAGGTGATGCGGTGGAGATGATTTTAAGATTCGCGGCAAATTCCAATTATACATGTATTATAATCAGTATAGTTGCACTCAGAATCATTGAAATGTAATTTGAGGAAGTATGAGCTTGTGATATCTTTTAGGTGGTTCTAATTTACATATCCGAATAAAAGCCGTAGCGTTAGCACGGGCACTATACTAGTAATAAAAAAAACAGGAAAAGCAAAGCCAATCCATTCCAGTTCCAATCAGTAGGCGTAGGCGCAGGAAAAAAAGGAATCGGCAAGCGCCATCGTCGTCAGCAGCAACTCCGACAGGCTGGCTATTGTATTGTATGCATCGCTGTCCTTTGTCACGGTCAGCCGGGGCCGCGGAAGTTGAGTGGCGGAACGGATGGCTCGGGGCGGCCGGCGCGTCGCCGTCACGGCCCTCGTGGCCGATACTGATGCCCCGTCTGCTTGCTGCAAGTTGCTGGCCCGCCGCGAAATTGATTCTGCTGCACTTGTACAAGGTCCTGAAATATTATATGTACAAAGTTTATAAATAGTGGGTTGTGCTGCCTGGTGCTCAACGTTTAATTTGCAGTTGCACAAAACGTAACGGTCCTGTTCGCTGCTCGCTGCTCGCTGCAACCTTTTTGAGGCTGCAAGAGAACATATTTCTAGCTTGGTCTATCCCCTTATTTTTCTTTTCTTTTTTCTTTTTTTGGTGAACGTGTTCATTGACGTGTGTTTCATTAAGAAGGGGTGGAATGTATGTTACAAGATGTACCGTGTAGTGCCAAACGCGAGGAGCGTGGACACTAACAACATCAGCAGAGCTATGGTAGTACTGCAGTGGTATGATCATCCTCATCTCTAAAGTCTAAACGAAGAAACGAAGTGCCGGATGGGTCCTTGTCCTGTATGTCCTCTGCCTTTTGTGGCTTGGTGGCCGCTTATTTCTGCTCTCAGTTTCGCCCCTGCTGCTAGGCAAGTGGACTAGTGGTGGACTGGTGGTGGTAGAGCAGCTAGCAGCAAGCAGGGGCGCGGCAGCGACGCGGGCGGACCGCGAGGGTGGCTGGCGGCCAAGGGGGGAGGGAGGGGGCAACCGGCAACGCTTGGCGGATGCCAAGAGGCCCTCGGCGCGCCCGGGCGGGAGGGAGACAGTGGGAGAGGGACCGCGTGTGTGTGCGTCTTGGCCGCAAGGCGTCGCGTCTGGTTGGCCGTTGGCCCGGTCGTCTGGGCTGCGGCTGTTCCTGGGTGCTGGAGCGCCAGTGCCATTGCCTTTTCGGGGAAAAGCGACCCGTCCCGAGCAGCGGGTGGCCGCCAGGCCTCAAGCCCGTGTCGGCCCACGCAGTCCCACAGCTCCACAGATAGGCAGGCTCAGGACTCAGGACTCAGGAGGCACACACGACCGTGTCGCCTCCTCCATGATTGATTTGGTTGGATGCCACAGGATATACCACCGAGATACCAATCGATAGGAGGGATGTATGGTACGTACTGTGCAGTGCTACTCACTCCACACGACCTGATGCAACGAGTGAAGTCAGCACACTTGCCACTTGGAGTATAATAACAAAACACACTTTTGTATGGATGATGACGGATCAGGTGTGCGAGAGAGCCCATGCGCCTGTCACGTGCATGATCCTGCACACTGTCCAGTCAGTATCCACAGTCCACACACGACACTCGCAATATATGTCACGACACGACGTACAATACGCTCGCTCCAGCAACCACTCTGCCATTTCCAAGCCAATGGCTAGCAGTAGCAGCCCTGCCTCCCTCCAGACACAGTACAGGCGGCGATGGAGGGCCTCCCGCTTGCATTGCAGGGCCAGATTTGGACGGTGTCACGTCCCGGCCTACGACTACTCGACGGCGAACGACGGGGCACTGCCACTGGCGAGTGGTGTGGTGTGGTTTGGCAGCGGCGGCCAGCCGCCCTGCCTCAGCCGCCGCCCGTAGCGACAGAGTCGAGCGTGACTGAGGAGTGACGATCTCGACGTGCTCCCTCGCTGTCTCCCGCGATATGCCGCCGCATATTCCATTCTTGGTCTACCTCCCGGCGTCCCGTCCAGCGGACGACGGGTAAAGGGCCCTGACGTCGAAAGGAGATGGCGGCCGGCGACAAGGACGTCGCTGCATACACATTGATGCATTTGCATTGCGTAATTGCGTTTGATCACCTGACCTGACCTCGGGCGGACGAGCAAGTTTGGCCAAATCTAGCCTCGTTAGTCGTTACCATTACCACGGGGGATCCACTCACTCACTCACCTTTTCTTGACCCCTAAACCAAGGGCAAAAGTGTCATTTTGTGTGTTCCGCTGAACTGGTTTGTCCTTTATTTGATCTGCATCAGCCAATCCTACGCCGAGGTAGGGAATCCACCACTAAACATCAAGTAGGCCAGGCCGCCCCTGCGCGTCGTTTTCTTTCTTTCTGTGACCAATGACAATGAGCAAGTGGATCGCTCGATGGTGATGGGGCCCGGACCAAAATCCAATACAGTAGAAATTTAGCTGCCTACTACTAGTATAATTAATGGAGTAATAAAGAGTGTGCACAAGAAGCTGGTGACGCATGGATGTGGTTTTCTTTTTTTAATGGAAATGGAGGTGTGGCTTTTACAACAAAAATAGCGTAAAGGCCATAAAGAAACTATGCACCCGAAGGGAGTTTGTGCCCTATGTCGGCTCGGCCACTCTTGGATGGCGCGATAGAACTTGATTATAAATCGGTTGATAAGTTGAAACGATTGATTTTTTATAAGAAAAACATTATTTAAACGGCTGATAAACGAACAGAACAGAGACAACGAGTGAGCAACAATTAGGGTTTAAAAATAAATAAGGTAAAGTTTGATTTCGATGATTGTGTGTCTTCATCGGCCTACATTCTTCAGTGAAGAGTTTGACTGTTTCTTCACCACAGCATCTTATAAATATATTGGCCTTGATGGATTCATAGTTTATGTATGCATTTTCTTTGGCCTCTTGCACTCACCTCACATTTGGGATTTGTGAGTCATCCTAGACCTACACAAACACAAATCTAGTATTCCTAGCTAGTGTATTAGTCAATATTCAAGAATCCATTGGCCCCTCTTATCCATTCCTGCCTCCAAGTGGTTGCACTAGTAATCGCCAATTATTGAATCCACCATGCAGTACTCCATAGCGCGCTTTTCATCTATTCGATGCATGGCAGTTTCAGAGTGCGTGCGCCTGTCGCTGTGAACTTTTGTTAATGACGATTCTTCCAAAGGATTATTGCTCATATATGAATTAGAAAAACAGCTGATGATTCCTGGGTGCCCATGCTTGTCCTCTCGGTTACATCAGAGGCTGTGCAGATTCCATCTTCCATTTGTTTATCTTCCAACGCTTATGTCAGACACACACTACCAGGATTAGTTCAATAATGCCATATCTTTTGAAAAGGGCAATCCATTAGCATTACCTAATCTCTCAAGATGTTCGCATCTAGTGGAACTGGGAGGCCATGTTTGGGTCGGTTTGGATCAGTTAGAGCTTGTTACAACTAATTTTTAGCTCCAAACTCTAGACTAGTAGAGTTAAAAATTAGTTTTAGCCAATCTGGAGCTAAAAATTAGCTGCCTAATAGCCCTATGCATCAAACATGCTCGAAGGTCAGTGAAGTCTGTTCATGAAATGAAAGCGACACTAACTACTGACAAAACTATGGAAGTGATATAATGTCTCAGTGGTGAAAAGGTAAAAAGAGTATCCAAAAAGAAATTAAATCATTTCTATTTTTGGCAGCGACCAAAAAAATTTGATTTGCCACACTGACACTGAGTTTTTTATGTGAGCTCATTAATGGTTAATTTACTATAAAAATTAAGGAGCTCTGGCTGCACGCTCAATAAGTAGAGGAGTCATAGAACATGGCTTCACCAGCACACATTTTGATTTAGAAGAGGTGAAAGAAAAACAGCTTTGTGAACGGTAGCACTAGTGTACTTGGATCAGAACGCTTAGTTTATGGCTAATCCACCCAACTTCTTTGTTGCCAGTCCTGGATTGTCGCACACGGTTTGCAATAGAACAAATATTAACAGCAAGTTGGCACACATATCGTTTCAAGATGGCAACATAATGATTACAGAAAACACAGAGCAAACCTGGTGACAGCATTGACGTATATACAAAACTAAACCGAAAATGGGCTGGTTTACAACCCCAGAAAATTTACCGCAAATGGTTGGTGGGCCTTCTGGGAAACTGAGCTCTCTTGTGCACCTTCAATCTCAGGGCTTATTTATAGTAAAAAAAGAAAGAAAAGAAATTCGGCTGATGGAGAGAAGAGAATAGATATGGACAAATCTTCAGAAATAACCAAATCAGAAAAACGAACCAGAGAAGTGGGGGAGGCTACTCATTATTAACCCCCTCGAAGAAGACCGAAAGCAAAACAGCCAGCCAACCAACCAGACCAGGATGGCGCACACCAAGAAAGGGGGGCACCGAGCCAATGAATTGCAAGAAGAGAGAGAGGATTACTGGATTAGGCACCTATAGCCCTCCCAGAGAGAGAGAGAGAGAGAGAGATTTGGTCTTGGATAGGAGTGGAGAGAGTGGAGACTGGTAGAGTGAGAGAGGATTTGGCACTCGGCATGGCAGCCTCCAGATTCTGAATCTCCTGCAAGCCGTCTCGTCGCTGGAGTTTCAGGTGAGTCGTCGAGGTTACAAAGATCTTCCTCCTCTGGGTTCTTGGCTTCAGTTAACTACGTTTTTCTTCGCAAGATTTAGCGATTCCTTGTGTTCTGAACTTGTGGTTTCATCAATCTCGAAAGGCAAAGAAGTCTCATTCTTAATTTGTCATTAATTTATCCCATTTTTCTGGTTGGTAGCGCTAGCGCTAGCTATGCATATCAAGCATGTGTTGCGGCGGAGTTTATGCCCTTGCATTTCTGTACATCGGTTGGAATTAGCAATTGCAGTGAAGTTTGAACCTTTGGACTCAGACGATTGTTTTCGGGCTGTTTCTTAGTTTTGACCTTGAGTCCAGTCTACTACCACTACCATAGCGGTCTAGTTTCTTAGGCCTGTTCTGTTCAACAACTGCATGCCAGGTTTTCTCCCACTTGACTTCTGAAGCCCTCAGTGCAGCACTGACCTGAGTAAAGTATGGGCGTGTACAACATGCCTCACTGACGGACAGCACAGCATGTAATTATATCTTTATATGGGCATAAGCAAGCTCCTTCTTGTTTGTATATTTATGTGGTATTTGGTATTAACATTCCAAACAATAGGATTTCGTATGTACTTTTCTAGATTTCTATAACATCGGAGTTAATGAACTTCGCAGCATTACAGTGTTCTAATAACCATCAATATTGATTTTCATGTGCCGGCAGCCAAGAAACCATTTGCAAGCAATGAACTCTCAGAGTGTTCTTGCGATGGAGCAAATCACTGCTCCCGACAAAACAGCACATGCCTCTGCATCTTCAGTCCATAAGCTGTTCGATGATAAATTAGACCCACACAGCATGATGGATGGCGCATTGGCATCCACGAGTCAGTCATCAAACATCAAGACCGAGTTGATCCGGTCATCAAGCTTGTCAAGGAGCCTATCAGTTAGCCTTCAGAAAAGAAGTCCTGAATCTGATCCTGAAAGCCCGCAGTCTCACGTCTCACATCCTAAATTTTCAGAACCCATGTTCTCAAATTCTTCGACATTCTGCACAAGCTTGTTTTCGTCATCTTCGACAAAACTAGAGCCATGCCATCAAATGGGCACTTTACCTTTCCTGCCTCACCCCCTATGTGTGAGCAGCAGGTTTCAGCTGGGCAGTCACCAAGCTCCTCTCTGCTCTTAAGTGGTGATACTGGCAATGGTTTAGATGAAGCTGAACAGTCAGATGATCTGAAAGACTTCCTCAATCTTTCGGGAGATGCTTCTGATGGCAGCTTCCATGGAGAAAAAAAACAATGCCTTGGCTTTTGATGAACAGATGGAATTTCAGTTCCTGTCTGAGCAGCTAGGAATTGCCATCACTGACAATGAGAAGAGTCCTCATTTAGATGTAAGTTAACTGAGCCCCTTACAGAAGCACTGCTCCACTATAATTTCAATTTGGCAGTAACAGTTTTGGCTTTGCAGCACACCAGATCCTCTGTTCCAGTTTCTACATTTTTTATAGTGATATTTCTCTGACACAATGTTTTTAGGACATATATGGCACACCACCACAGCTGTCATCGCTTCCAATACAATCTTGCTCCATTCAGAGTATACAGAATCTAGGATCACCAGTTAAAGTCCAGCTTAGCTCATCTCAGTCATCTTCTAGCTCTGCAACAACTAACAAGTCAAGGTTGAGATGGACACTTGAGCTTCATGAACGTTTTGTGGAGGCCGTGAAAAAGCTTGAAGGACCTGAAAGTAAGTTGGCCATTTTGCATTATCTCTCACATGTTTTCAGGTTGTCTATAGTAGACAGACCATCCTTAATGAATAGTTTGCTTTTTACCATCAAAAATAAATAGTTTGCTTTCATTTCTTTACAGAAGCAACTCCAAAGGGTGTGCTGAAACTAATGAATGTAGAAGGTTTAACCATTTATCATGTGAAGAGCCATCTGCAGGTGCAAGTGTACTATTGTTTGTACTGAAATTTGATTTCCCCTTCTATGTTCTCATTATAAACTTACATTTTCTCTCCTATGCTCTTCATATAGAAGTATCGGCTTGCGCAATATCTTCCTGAGCCTAAAGAAGGTAAGCTTAAATTACCTACTTACCGCGTCCTTTATAAAGCAGTTTTTCCTGAAAAGAACGAACATCCTAAATGCTTACTCTGTGTAGATAAGAAGGCTTCCTCAGAGGATAAAAAAGCACAATCAGGAAAGAGCGGCAGTGATTCAAGCAAAAACAAGTGAGTCCTTTGATCACTTAAGTAGGGGAACATGCACATAAGAATCACAATCTTAGGGTTTTACATCCCTTTCCTTAACATGTTTCTTAGGAATGTACAAGTGGCTGAAGCTCTAAGGATGCAAATGGAGGTTCAGAAACAGCTTCATGACCAATTAGAGGTGGGTACCAGAACATCCATAGTGCAGGCTATGGCTATGTTATCAAATCTCACAAGTAATGTTGTTGTCTCATATGCTTGATTAATAAATTTATCCAAAATCATTCTAGGAATTAGTCTGGAGTTTGGTTTCACTTCTATGTGGTCACTTGTGTTCTGTTCATCAGTCATCACTATCTTTGAACTGGATAACTTCTATACATCAATGAATACCTAAAAGCATTAATTGTATGCTATGAATGTTGACCATAATGATTAAAATTTAATAATCAGAATCAAATATATTGCAGGTACCATGTACTTCTGGTTTAGGCACTAGATCCACTGAATTAGCATGCCAATTTTTAGCACCGACTAGCATCCTTTACCTTCGAAATTCTTGCTAGAATTTAGCACAATCTTTGGGACTTAGTATATGCTTGTTTAGATCCACTCTTGCTAATTCTTAGTAGCTAGCTATTACCAAGGTGGATCTAAACAGGGTCTAGTATCCACACCCATTATCATGTGGTATCTGAAATAGTCAGGAAACATGTAGTAACAAACACCCAATGATCAAATATTTTCAGCACTGATGATTTGAATTTCACAAACAGGTACAAAGGCAGTTGCAGCTACGGATAGAGGAACATGCTAGATACTTGCAAAAAATACTGGAACAGCAACAGAAGGCCGGCAATGTGTCACTAAAAGTTTCAACCAAGGCACAAGCGACAGTGTCACCTGAATTGACATCAGATGAGAGAAGCGAATCTGAGGTGGGCACCATTTCTCCGTGGCCATCCAAGAGCAGAAACCCGTCTGTAGACACAGAATGCAAATCACCGTCAAGGATCAAGAAAGCAAAGGTTCAGGTTGATCTTGAAAACAAGGCCCCGTGTTCATAGTTATTTGCTATTGTTTGTAACTTGAACAACTATAGTATCTCTAGTTATCTGTTGATCTCTTGGCATGAACTGGACTTAAGATCTTAGCCGTTGTATTATATAGTTCGACTTCGGAATGGAAATGGAAGTTAGGGCTTATGTTTGAATTTTTCCCCCCTACATAGGCAACTTAGGTTTGGATTGCTATGTTTTTTTTCCCTTAAGTCCATTGGCTTCCTCGGTGTTACCTTACTTCAATCGTAGAGTACCATGTACTTCTGGTTTAGGCACTGTTTGAAGACACTGGCTTCCTCAATCGTAGGGTACCATATACTTCTGGTTTAGGCACCGTTTGAGGGTAAAGAATGTATGGCTTCCCTCTTGCCAGATGCCAGGTCTTCATCCTTCCCAGAGGGAATCAGTTAGGAAACTATTGGCTGATTTCAGTTTACGAAATTATTGGCTGATTGAATTCAGCAAAGCAGAAAAGAATGAGTGCACGACACAACCCCCGCAGCTTGGCATCATATAAAGCAGTTTTCATCTTTATAAATGCCATCATAAGCCAATGATTAGAGCTGAACTTAACAAAGAAAAACTTTGCACAAGAGAAGGCAGTACATTGATATTCCAAAGGATAAGTGGTTCTCTTCATTCCTGTACAGGCATATGTACAATCTACAATTATAAGGTCTTTACAAGGTCATGCAATATACAGTTGATACACTAGTCATAGGCCTGATGTATCGTCAAGCAGGAAGCTCCTGTCAAATGCTGATATATATTCTATTCTAGAAAACCGCCATCATCAGTAGCATTGCATTCTAACTAGAACTAGGGAATTTGCATACGACAGAGTGCAGCAGGTACTTATTACAAAGTCCTGACTGTTTTCTCTTAAGATGTCCCTTCTGATTTGCTGTTCCTGTTAGTAGATAACAAAAATCAGGTTAATGATTTGTGAACATGAGGACAAGTGAAAGAGTATGGCCATTTTCTGCTTCTTCATGATCTATCTGCCAGAAACTAAAACAATTTGTAGTTGCAAACATAGTGTAACTTTTGTGGTAAGCACACTATGATTGAAACATTGGGGTAATATCTGAAAACGAAAGCAACACTCCAAAAATCTAAATAACAAAGGTTTTTTAGCACCAAAAGTACATTACTGTTACTGTTAGCCATCTTGACAGAACTCATGATACAATTTGCTAGTAAGTGTGGTATATTGTAAAGCTATAGAATGGATTAAAAAACAAGCTCAGCTGTCTGAGTAATCAAAAGGTTCTAGTCTTCTAGAAAGCATCAAATCATTCCTGGCCAAGTTGGAAACATTCTCAATGGGTATGATACATGTAGGTAGCAAATGAAGCCACAGCTATTGTAAACCTACAACTACAAGCAACGGATACGGTGCCATCTAACAATGTTTTTTCGTCCTTAGGTTCTATGTACTTGTTGATCACTGAAAGGAAGCATTGACATTAAGGAGCAATGAAAATGTATGATGAACTAAAGGGTGGCACCTACTTTCTTGCATTAATATTAGTAGCAGCATTGCAGGTCAAGATAAAATATGAAAACTTCAAGGTTTAAGGAGACAGCAAGATAAATCAAATTAAATGAGGTTATATATAGCCATGTTTCTAGAATACATGCTCACGATGTACAATGAAGTGCAATAACCAGCAGTTTAAATGAGAAAGGATACATAAGTTATTTCAACAACTCGTTTTTTACTAGATAAACCACATCGAATCCTGCTAAAGATATTGGTTATTTTTCTTCCATCCCTATCCAAGTATCCAGTTCCCAACTATGCCAATTCAATATACAGTTTCTGAGAATAGGACTGCAGGTATTCGCAATACAAGGTGTAAAAAAAAAACTATCCAGGAACAAACATGGACAAAAAAACGGAGTAGCTTTCAAGTACCAATACATCGATTTGTATGGACTGAAGTTTGAAATGTATATGCTTTTCTTTGAATTGCAACAAACAGTTTTACTTTAGCACCGACAGAGGCATGGCAAGAAATGTAGGAATTTGAGATAGGCATCCAGAGGGTAAATACGAAGAACACAAAAATGCAGGTAATGATGCCTCCAGGTCCTTTTAGGTATTGTACCAAACTGCAAATGAAGTTGAATCAAGTTTGAAATACTGAAATAGATAGCTCAAGCAACTTTCCCTTCAATTTAACTATAATTGCAACCACGCCCACATGAAGAGCTGAACGTCAACATACACCTAACCAGATCAGGTAGTTGGGTGAGCATGTGGTATGCGGGCACAAATCCTAATCTACAACTTACTGCAATCAAATTGATCAAAAGCTCCATTCCAGGTTTGGTTCAGGAATACGACGGTAAGCATTCAATTTTCTGGATCGAATTGAACAAAAGCTGGCCAGTCAATTTCCACATAAATCAGCACCTAATAAACATCCAGATGAGCAAAAGGAGGGAGGAGGCTTGTGTGGTCGTGAGGAGGTAAACCTTTCACCTTTGGGCGGCCTCGGCCTGGTTCTGGTAGAACTTGGCGAAGCGGCCGCGGTTGGCTGGCTTGGGTTTAGAGGGCTTCTTCGGGCGCAGGCCGGCGATCTCCAGCACCAGTGGCACGTGCACCAGCACCGTCCTCCACGCCACGTACCAGCCTGTGGAGACGAACGAAGCGGATCAAGGAACCCGCGCACGCAACTAGGTAACCGAGGGAGGAACGGGAGGGGTGGCGTACTGAGGAGGATGAGGGTGAAGACGAAGGCGATGGCGAGGACGGGGCGGATGAAGAAGACGCCGGCGACCTCCGACGCAGCCGCAAGGCCGCCGCTCGCCATGGCGCCGGCGGCAGCTCAGCTCCGGACTTGCAATGAGGCAATCCGCGAGCGAGGCTATTGAGCGTATGACATGCGGGGCCCAGGAACTCGTTGGCGCAAGTAGCCTGCTGCAGCGCCGTTCCGTTTTAATTTAACTCCGACTTTGCTGCCAACGCAAATGCAAGCAATCACCCGTTGACAGAGGCTGCCGATATATATGTTTTTTTTTCCCTGTTTGTAAAATCATTATGTGACCGACCAGGAGCTCAGGACATTTCCGGTACAACACTGCTCAAATGTTCGCCGTCACATATTCCCATTTGTCGAAAGCTAACCACTAATATGTTATTAGTGTCACCGGGATTCATAAAAAGTTGCTATCAAATTTTGAGTGTCATCAGGATTCACAAGAAGTTGGTATATACGAGCATCCAATCACATCTTTCACGTCTTTACTGAATGGAAATAATATAGAAGAATGGCATGCATCTTCAAGAGTTTGCTAAAATTCACCTGGCAAATCTTGTGATTTGACAACTCTCTAAAATATATGGCAAGTAAAAAAAAGAGTCTCTCTCCAATAGCTTGGCATAATTCACTTGCCAAACACAGATCAAACTTACATCAGAAACCCTGAGACAGAAACAAAATTATGTTTATATCCTTCCACCTCTTGCAAACTTACATCAGGAACTCTGAAACAGAAATAAAATTGTTTTTTCACCCTTCCACCTCTTCTAAAAGCTCGATGCCAAACGACGCGAGCACGCGCAAATTTGCGCCTGGAAGGGGTGAGGATGCCAAGCTCACAAAATTGCCAAGTACTTTTGCCAACTTGTTGGAGGCTGTTTTTTTGTAGTTTTGGTAAAAATCTTAGGATGCCAAGTCTTTTTAGTAGCAAACTTTTAGAGTTGCTCTATGCTCTATCATGACTACTAGTTCTTCAAATAGTTTCGTTTGCTCCCACACTTCCTTATGGTATGTTTTGTGATACCATTAACACTAGTAACTTCAATCGCCATGAGTTTTTGAGTCAGTAGTCGTCCAATAAAGCAACTTTTTTATGCCCAACCAGCATACTTCCAAATATAGTAACAAAGGCATCGATAATAATAACACTAAGTTTTAGGGTTAGCTCATGCCCTAGCTCTAGTAATAAATTATATGTAGGAACTGCATTAAACTCCATTTAAAGTTTAGCACTCACACAAAAAATAAACTTTGGGTTTTATTAAAACCCACGATCACCCCAATTTGAATCCTTGAAGCACAATTATTGTAGCGCCTCGCCGCCCTTTTTGTTGCTTGCTTTCCAACATCAGACCTTTCTTCTCCATCTCTGGGGCTTGAGTTGTACCACTTTGCATGTTTTCATGGTGATATGAAGATCATGATCTACAGATCCACAAATAGGAGCACACAGAGGTTGATGTGACATGAGGCATTTACAGAGGTGGTGTTTGGGAAGAGAAGAGAGGTGCAACGCTAAAGTGGGGACGAACATGAGGTGAGAAACTTCTTAAGGTTGTTTGATGGGGATTAAATCTCATACAAGTCAAAATTTTCCTCAACCCCCTCTAATTTCTTTGATTTTGGGATCAAATGAATAAGGTCATTGGAGTGAATAAGTTGGTGGAACTTAGACACGGTGGATGAGGCTATGGATGTGTCATGCATGACATATTGTGGATGTTGGCTAGGTAGATCTATGCCTAGATGTCACTGAAAAGATCTAATAAGCCATAGGTACAAACTAAACCTCTACCTCTAGTTATAATATCACAAATAGTGAAATAGATGTGGTTTTTCCTAAATTAATTTGAAAAAGTAACAAAACATATGCTTCTCACTATTTATGGCTTCTTGGGTGGAATTCTAGATAGTCCGCAGGATAGAAAGCACTAGGACTGTCCCTGCAGTCACTTAGAAAGTTGGTGGTATTTTCTAGTCAAACAATAATGAAGTTCTGCTTGGCAAGTGTATAAGATGATGATGACGACGATGACAACAACAACAACAGCAACAACAACAACAACAACAACAACAACAACAACAACAATAGTGAGAGGAAAATACACAATGTTAATATAGTTCCTCTTCATGACCATATATACGAACTATTAAAATTTATTCTTTGTTATTTTTCCCTCGTCTAAACAGCTTTTTAAGAAAATTAAAAATTACAATAAGAAACAAATAATATTCTTTCCGTTTTAAATTATAAGTTGCTTTAACTTTTGTATACATATATTGTTATATATAGATACACAATAAAAATCGATGTATCAACCTATTATAATTTATAAACAGAGGAAGTATATCATATGAAAATAAAACAGAAAATAAACACAAATGTCAGCAATATGTTTTCCACCTGGGCCAGTGGGCCTAGACAGACACGGAGGCCCACCTCGACCAGAACCCAAAGCCCAGCACACACTAGCATCCAGGCGAGGTGCCTAGGTTACTCCGCCTTTTCGTTCCCCCTTCACACCACCATTTTGCTCCCCGTTCATCCCGTTGCGCTCGCTCTCTCTAGCTGTCGCCGCCGCCGCCTGACGCGAGGTGCATAGGTGTGACAGAACCGACCAATTTATCCGAGATTAAGTGTAATCTGTCCCCGTAATAACGTTGACACGCATACACCGCTTCTCGAATAAATCCGGTAGTCCGCCGAGTGTCACGAAGGACCTTGGTAAATCAACTTACAACGAGGATCACGATTAAGGTACACCATTCACCAGCTTATAGAGTACAGCGAAAATAATTATACATCAAATCTTATTACAACACCGGTTCGGAAAATTTTTACATCGAAGTAGTCTTTATTTCAAACTACAATAACTTAAGTGTCCTTACATCACCAGTTTTATTCAAATCTCATGTACAAGCAAGGTGATAGAGTTATAGATACGGCCAAGCCCGATGGCCTTTACTCATCCACGTCATCCACAGGATTATAGCACGTAACACAATAATCTTCATAAAACATGTCACCTGCAACGATGGGTAAAACCCTGAGTACTCAATTGTACTCCGCAAGATTTATCCGGCAGAGAAAAGATAAAGGCTCCAAGGGTACATGACAAGTATGAAAGGAAAGTTTGTCAGCTAGCAAGCTTTGCGGAAAAATGCTTACTAAATTTGATCCTTATTCCAAATGTTATAAGTCAATTGTACTTTAACTATTTAGAACTACCTTTGCTTTGGCTATGCTCTTTTCTTACGCTTACGGCAAACAATTCTATTAAGTGAGGTATCAAGTATAATCCGTCCAATCTCGACGTTGAGTTATCATTTCTTAACTACGTCTCTGCGGTCGGGGGTATGAGTTTCTCACTATCCGGGAGAGACGGCGATTCGAATCGATTACACCGGTGGGTAAAGCCCGTATCACACACTTTTGCAAGCCGGCCAAAGCCTGCTCAAGTCACTTTGCCGCTCTATTCGAACGATAGGTTTGATCACGCTATGCAAAACTCATGGTATCTGCATCCTCACAAGTCGTGCCCGCTCAAATTTCATAGCCCGTAGTCACGCAGGTCTTGGGCAAGTACCCTTTCCCCTTCCGATCGTCCCAAAGAATGCATAAGCGGTTCAAGAACTACCTCGAATAAGCTAACCGGTTTCACCGTCGAAACGAGTTATTCGGCGGTTATGTGAAGGTACGTTCAATCTCACACCTAGATCCAGAATACGACTTGGTCCTTAATCGACACAGACGGAAAACACCAATTCCGTCCGGTCTCCAATTATTAACCATCATATGATTAAGGACATCACAGGTAACAACCTCGGGTTGCGGATGACAGGAATCATCCGTCTTCTAAACATCTAGGCATGGCTAAGCATTAGCGCTATGTACTCAACTAGTAAAATGAAAAAGGGCCTTTTGAGTGGACAAGGTATTCATGCAACAACGGTATCACGCAAATACTAAAATGTATTGCATAAAGAAAAGTAACTGAGAATAAGTAATTGCATTTCAAAATAGAATAGGTTAATAGAATGCTCCGGGGCTTGCCTCGGTGAAAAGTAGAGGGACCGTGGTTTGGGCACTCGGCAAATGAGTCGATGGTTCCTTCTTCTCCTCCGGGTGGAGATTCCTGCGGATCCTCCTCGATCACGGTGTACTCGACGGTAGGTTCTCCCTCGGATCCTATACGAATGTATGCATTGTATGAATACCAAGAATGCATATAGAATGCGCAAGGTGAAAAACTATAACATGAAATGATGCACAATGTGATGATCATGATAATGATGGAAAGCTACATAAGGTTCCATGTGTGCGGTTCTCTTTCTCGATGACAACACTATATTATCAGAGTGTTATAAAAGAAACTACATATTACTTGTTATAATATTTACTGAGTATGTGTATATCTCTTCTCTGGGAGAAAAGATGCAACTACTAAAAAGTAGCAAGCATCCACTGCTAACAAGCGTATTAGGATTCTTATTGCTCACAAGGGAATACTAAAACTATAAAAAAGTATCATAATTCAAGGCAAAAAGGTAACTTGGAAAGGCACACAAACCTCACATAATAATTGTTTTCCTTTTAAAAGTATATATGTAATGTATATACACTTATTTGCATATCCCAAGAAACATGACATGAAATAATAAGACATACATGAAACAATTGAAATACTTAAAGGCCAAACAGTACCCTAAGAATCTAAAACAGCAAAGTATGGATTAAAAGTATTCAAATAGAGCACACATGAAATCATACCCCTTTCCTTTTCTTTTATTTCTAAATTTTAGAAATAAAGATTTTATAAAAACATTCTCAAATTCTTCTCAAACTTTTTGTACAGATTGGTACTATCATGAAATGGATGCAAAATAATTTTCATGATTTTTTGGATCAATATTCTATTCTAGAAAAATCAAGGAATATCCATTTCTTAATTAAAAGGAGCAATTTTTGATCAAACCAAAATAGCTATTTTTCTAGGTTTTATATTTTTCCCACATAGATTCCATCACAGGGAGGCTACACAAAAATTTTCAGAATTTTTGGAGCTCAAATGAATTTTATACAAAAAAGACAAATTGAAGTACTATTTGGAAATTCAAATAAATGGGAAAAACGACCGCGCACAGTGCCTCTTCCCGCGCGCAGTGCTGCGGTGGCTGACAAGTGGGCCCCGCTGGTCAGCGCACAGTGCTCCCGCGCTGACCGCGGCAAAGACCGGCGGTTGACCGGCGATTGCTCACCGGGGTGAGGTCGCCCGGCGACGAGGTCTACACCGACATGCTCGGGATGACCCCGCGCATCGTCCTAGGGTGTTAGTTGCCCCTCGTGAGTCCGACAGTGCGCACCCCGGCGGCCAGGCGGCACGGCGGAGCACGGCCTCAACGGCGGCGAAGCTCCGGCAGCTTCTCTAATGATTCTACGGCCTTTATCCGAGTGCAAACCATCATGGTGAACATGAAAAAGCTATGAATCGATCAACTAAGACACTTCTATGCCCTTGA
Organism: Chrysopogon serrulatus; assembly: GCA_015844335.1. NCBI lineage: Eukaryota > Viridiplantae > Streptophyta > Magnoliopsida > Poales > Poaceae > Chrysopogon > Chrysopogon serrulatus. The sequence goes on along the minus strand of JADLZL010005713.1, from coordinate 5,868 downwards.
CTGCTACTGTGGCGGCTCGGCAGAGCTTAAGCTCGCCGGCGTGACATGTTCCGGCCGTTAGTGTGCCATAGAGTTAAATTAGGAGTATTGGCAACCGTCAGTGATCATCTACGGGCTCGGTGCTCACGTTGGTTAGGTTAGAAATGGCGGAGAGGCGGCTGGCCGGTGAAGAGGATGCTTCCGGCGGCGTGAACACGGCGGCGAGTCACTGTTCCGGGGTGTCCTACGCGGTAGAGATAAAAGTATCGGGCCGGTTATAATCAGGAGTTCAAGACGGTTCTAGAACAACAACGAGCACATTAAATGGTTTGTCTGAACAACCTTACGACGGCGGACCCGAGCACGGCGGAGCTCCGGCCGGTGGCGAAGAAGATTGCTACGATTCCAGTGACTCGGTCGATAGCAGTCAGTGCTACAAGGTACAATCGATTCGCAAGAAGGTGGCGGCTAGTGCAGGGGTGTAATTGGACAAAGATCAACCAACAAGGCGAATTTTGGAGATGAAGCGAGCACCATCGACGGTGAGCGTAAAAACAAAAAACAGTTAACTACGCCGGGCGTGGACTATTTATAGGCGAGGATGGCATGGGAAGGTAGCTGACATGGTCGCGAACTCGCCTTGGCCGCGCGGGAATTGCGGAGAAGTCGATGGAGTGGCGCCGGTGAATAGAGGGGAGGAAGGAAGGAGAAGGCGGCGTCGCTACCGGGCCGGTGGGCGGCCGGTATGGGCATGAGCACGAGCTCTCCACCTATCATAGGCCAACGCAACACGAGCTATTTATCTGGTTGGGCGTGGCAGCGGGCAATCGCCGGCCGGGCGGGCACGAAAAAGCCGACGGAAGCTGCTGCTGCCAAAATACTGTAGCCGACCGAAACCGCCTACTTCTCCTCTCTCTAACTCTCTGCTCAAGTTGCCAAATTGCAATCCAATTCCACCATGATAATCTCCTATATGTGGGCTACAACTTTGATTAAAATATCAAAGCCTAAAAACGGCTCGGGTTGCAAACTATAAACCACTAAATCCCCCTAAAAACACACTGCATCCAACACATTCAATCACATTCAAATAAGCAAGGAAGTAATTGCAACACTTAGCACTCTTTGGCATTTAATTAATGACACAGCAGAAAAGATCAAGTCCAACCAATTCCCTATTATCAAAGTATAAACTTTGTACTAACTAATGATGAACTGGTTTTCAGATTTTGATTTATGAAAAATAAAATTACATGGCCCTGAGTATTGAACTTTGTTGCTGAAAATTCCAGACTTAGAAAAATTCTAAGTCCCTTTCCTGATTTTACTTCAGATTCAAATCTAGAGCCACTACTTGAGCAATTTAGGATGGGATTCAGCTCTAGAGCCTTAAATAAAAGTTGTTACACATATTTTATACTACAACTTTCATTTAGGGCTTAACCCTAGAAACTGAATAAATCATACACTTATAATATAAGCTTTCTAGTAACATGAGAAAGGGAATAATCAATATTATCATCACATGTGAGCACTTTTAGACAAAAAGTTGTGTATAAACCCTATCTCAAACATGATTCTAAACATTTTTAAACAACTTTTGGAGATTGTTAAGCAAACATATATGGAGCACACATGGAACTTGCAATAGCTCATAATTATGATTGAATGCAAAATGATGCTTATGCCTTAATGCAAATGCAATGCACTTGCTTAACATTTAGAATGTTACAATAGGTCTTCGTCGACATTCTTCATCAGGACTTGGACTGGCACTTCGGCTGCGGCGAGCACCAAGGGTATGCCCCATGCTTCTGTTCCCTTAGACTGACTCCAACAAAGAGGAGGCAAACTGGAGACCCATCTCACGCTTTAGGTCGTGCACAGTAAATGGGGAAAAAACCCAAGGCTTGCCCTCTCCAATGGAGCACCCATTTGGCCCCTGCCGTGTCTCCGTGGCTCCCCGGCGGGCGGCGTAGCGGCGCTCCCCGGCCTTCCCACTCGGCCCCCTAACCCCACGGTGGCGGCCCCAAGCAACGGCCCGGCGGAGCTCCCAGGTGGTGCTTATTGTCGGCCTTCTCTCCCTCTCCAGATCCCGCGGATGCTCGATCCAACCCGCCCGGTGGCGCGGGCGGGCAGCGGTGGCGCGACGTCGCCACGGCGAGGAAGCGGCGGCGTGTGAGGACGCGTGGAAACCTTGGCCTTGAGGCTGGGGCAGCGGGGAGCCACGCAGCAGCGCGGCGCACGCAAAAGGTCGCGCAGTGGGCGTGCGCCTCTACGCCCAGCCGACTCCACCGCCCACTGCTCCCGTCATGGGTCCGCCTTGTCGCACCATCTTCCCGTCTAGCCGTGCCCCGGCGCCTCCTCCGTCAGCGGGTCTGCCTCGCCCGGTGCCGGCCATGGACCCGCCTAGGCGCCACCGCCGGTAGGGAAGGGGGAGGGCGCCTTGAAGGAAGGAAGGGAGGGGGAGGGCGAGGCCGGGCGCGGCGGGCGATGACAACCAGCAGCAGCGTCAGCGTGCCGAGCCGGACCAGAGGTGCGAGGAGGGGTCCCACCGCCTTTTCTGGCTGGATTTGCGTCGCCGAGCAAGACGACGCTTTTTTGCCTACCGATTGGCGTCGGACGCAAAATGGGTTGCTTCTTTGCGTCTTCCGTTGGAGGTCGTTTTTTGAACTGGAAACACTGTGCCGAATCCATTTTAGGTATGCGTCTCCTTTTGCATCGGCCGTTGGAGTCAGTCTAATGCCGTGCGCAGGCCCGGCCCTAGGGGGGGCGGGAGGGACATGCGTCCCAGGTCCAAAAATTAGATGGGCCCCCTAGGTATGTATACAGTACTAGTAGGAATAGCCCAATAGAAAATATACGATACGTAGCCGACTCCCCATCTCCCGTCCGTGATCATCGCCAGGCCGCCGCACGAGTCGTCGCAACTTCTCCGCTTCCACGCGTGACGAAGACTGCGAGGGGCGGCTGGCGGCGGCTAGGCGTCGGCGTTCCAAAGCCCGGCGTCGGCGTGACGTGTGGAGGCAGCCCCCAGGCAGCAGCAAGGGCCCTCACCTGATGTCTTGTCCTGATCGCTGAATCTTGTTGGGCTTCAAAGAAGTTTCAAGGGCAACAATGCATAAAGAGAGCACACAGGCAATAGGTAAGATTATCTAAAATTTAGTTACTAATTAATTGACTAATTATTTCTCACTTCATAAATTATAGTTACTAATTATTTTACTAATTTTTTAACAGCATCATGTCATCAAGAAAGTATCCTTCTGGCAATGATAAAAGAAAGAAGAAAAAGCGAATAGATGATTTGGTAGAATCACAGAGAGGGGCTCTTTATAAATTTCTTAAAAGTAATACAGGCACTTCAAGAGATCCAGATGCATTGGCGATAGTTGTTGTGGAGGAACCAGCTAATGTTAATCCAGAAGTTGAGGATCATATGGAAGACGATATTGACATCGACATGGATGAACACAATGTGAGTGATCATGAGCACGTATTTAATTCAAATGAAGAGCCTACTATTGTTGATGAGGATCCGGTTTCTATTGATATTTATGATCCAAGAAATTGGAATAAACTTGATAACAAGGCAAGGGATACATTAGTTGAGAAGGGGCCTATAAGAGAAGAGAATCTTGAATTTCCTAGGGATGCTAATGATAGACATTTTTCCTATGTCTATTACTCTAGAAAAATGAGCAATGGAGAGATGCATGATAGAAAATGGTTAGTTTATTCCAAGCACTTGGATAGAGCATTTTGCTTTTGTTGCAAGCTTTTCAATTCTGATAAATGCAAGAGTTCATTGGGGAATGATGGGTTTAGAGATTGGAGGCATATTAATGAGAGGCCGAGGGAGCATGAAATGAGTATCGAGCACATTACCAGTATGACCTCATGGAATCGGTTGAGAATTAGGCTGGCCAAACAACAATCAATTGACAAAGAGTTACAACAAAGAAATCTCAAAGGAGAAAGAGCGCTTAAGGCAAGTATTATTGAGAATAGTTGCCATTGTGAAATTTCTTGGTAAACGTAATTTGGCTTTTAGAGGATCTAATGAGCAGCTTTACAATGATCAAAATGGAAATTTTTTAGCTTGTTGTGAGATGGTTGCAGAATTTGATTCGGTAATGCAAGACCATCTTAAGCGTATTCAAAACAAAGACATTCGTCATCATTATCTCAGCCACAAAATTCAGAATGAGTTGATTTCTCTTATGGCCTCTGATATCACAAATTCTATCATCAAGATTGTTAAAAGGGCTAAATATTTCTCTGTTATTCTTGATTGTACTCCAGATGTTAGTCACCAAGAACAAATGAGTTTATTGGTTCGATGTGTTGACATGGTTGATGGTAAAATTAAAATAGAAGAATATTTTCTTGGTTTCTTGAAGGTTGATGACACATCTGGTCATGGTCTCTTCAATGTTTTAGTTGATGCCATTAAGTCATTTGGTCTTGATATTGATGACATTAGGGGGCAGGGGTTATGATAATGGTTCTAATATGAAAGGAAAACATAAAGGGGTTCAAAACCGGCTGCGTGAAATTAATCCACGAGCCAAATATATGCCATGTGCTTGTCATAGTCTTAATCTTACTCTTTGTGATATGGCCAAGTCTTGCAGTAAAGCTGACACTTTTTTTGGAATTGTTCAACGGATATATGTATTATTTGCTAGTTCTACCAAAAGATGGAAATTTTTGCTTGATTATGTTGATGGTCTAACTGTGAAATCATTATGCAACACACGTTGGGAGAGTCGGATTAAAAGTGTTACAGCAATTAGATATCAAGCTCCTCAGCTAAGGGCAGCTTTACTTGCATTAAGTCAAGATCCTGATGTTGAATCCAAGGATAGGAGTGATGCAAAGAATTTATTTGATGTGCTTGGTAGCTTTGAATTTATTCTTGGCATGGTTATTTGGCATGATGTTCTATTTGTTATCAATAAAGTGAGCAAAAATTGCAATCATCATCTATGTGCATAGATTCTGCCATGAGACAGATAGAAGGCATAATGGATTACTTTGAGACCTATAGGAATGATGGGTTTGCTTCTAGTATGATCATTGCCAAAGAAATTGCATCTAAAATGGGTGTTGAGCCATCATTTCCTATAAAGCGTCGTGTTCTTAGAAAGAAACATTTTGATGAAAATATTAGTGAGGAAGTCATTTTGGAAACCGAGAAGGATTTTAAAGTTCGTTACTTTCTAGTTATCATTGATATGGCAAAAAGATCATTGAAAAGTAGATTTGATCAACTCGAGGAGTTTAATGAGATATTTGGGTTTTTAATGAGTTCAACAAGCTTGAAGTCCTTAGATGGTGCTGAATTAGAATTGAGTTGCACAACATTGGCAGTAGCTTTCTCTCATAATGGCTCATCTGACATTGATTTAAATGATCTAATTTCTGAGCTAAAGGTTTTGCAATCCTCTTTGCCAGATAGAGAAATGACAGCTATGGAGATTTTTGAGTTTATTATAGAAGGTGATTGTTATCCTAGTACTTCCATTGCTTATCGCATCTTGTTTACCATGCCGATGGATCGTGGCTTTCTACCGAAAGAAGCTTCTCAAAATTGAAATTATTGAAGAACTATTTGAGATCCACAATGTCACAAGAGAGATTAAATGGATTGGCAACATTATGCATTGAGAAACGATTGTTGGATGAGATTGATATTGAAACCATCATTGATGACTTCGCATCAAGGAATATTAGAAGAAATTTTTAAGGTAATTAAATATGTATACAATTATTCCATATGAATATTACTTTTGTATTCAATTAAGTGCTTATTAGTAATACTTTGTATATGCGTGTGCGTATATTATTAATGGTTAGTACTAGTAGTATTATTATGTTCATTTA